>CM047737.1:25215976-25490262 GCA_026225825.1 Pistacia integerrima
TCATCCCCATTTTTGCTAAATTGATAATTCATGGGCCAATCATCATTCAACTCTCACTTCCTCTTCAATTTGCTAAATTGATCCTCTTCTTCTTCTTCTTCAACTACTGATCCAACAGATTTAAAACCCATTTGTGTTTTTATGTATAATGGGTCTAATTCTGAATCCTATAAGATCTGGAGAGTCCAATTTTGATATATTTTCTTTTTAGTTCAGTTACCTTTAGTATGAGAAACCAGATAGGGTGGAGGCCAAAATTTATGTCAAGTTCATTAGCCTTTCAAATTGTCAATTTCTGGCGCCACTTCTCTCATTTCTTCGAGTCTTGGTCCTCCCCCTCCCCTTTTTCCTTTCACACCCATCAAATTTTTTTTTTTTCAATTTTTCAATTGTCATATTACCATCACAAAAAATAAAATAAATATATCTCAAATGATATTATCCAAAAATTCTTATCCGATAACAATGTGTAAACGTTATACTGAAACCGGGTAGAAGCATCTTTAAAGTCGAAAGTTGCTTTCAAAACTTGTTATATTATCCCCCATTTAGGCACTCTTTCTCCATTGGTTTTAGTTTTCGAATTCGAAATCACGTTGTTAAAACTTAAAAGGTCAGCTTTTGTCATTATCGCCTTACGTTTCTTAGTTTTTCATTTGTTGTAATTTATTATTGAAGTTGAAACGTTTTGTTCTCGTCACATGGATCGGTATCTCTCTTTCTTTCTGTTTATTTTATGCGTTTTTGTTTGATTGATTAAAGGGTAATTTTTTTTATATGATAAGAAATGTTGTTAGATGGATAATAACTTTTGAGTTGATTATTGATTTAGGTTACAATGTATAATAATTTCCAACCAATATGCATTAATGATGAGTCTAGTGTTTGTTGTTAATTTGTGGTTGAATTTGTCAAAATTTGACTTCATGAACGATAACAAACATATGCACTAAAGTCTAATATGAATTGACTTTAATTAATATTATCTTTAAAATATAATTCAATTTTAAAACGAACAAATTGTCTGTAAACAAGATTATCCCGATTATATAATAATTAAAGCTTTAATGAATTTCTTTTAGAGAATACGGAATTTTATATACTGCTAACTTTATTTTCAAGAACTTTTTCCCAATAAATCTTAATAATTCAAATAAATATTTTTTTCATTATTAAATTTCGGTGACATCTGACCTAGAGCTGGGCATTTGGGACCAGGGTGCAAAAGCCCAACCCCAAAACCCGTTCCTAGGACTGGTCCTTGAGAGGACCGGTCCTAGGAGGCCTTGTCCCAAAACGGGACCAAACCTAAGGAGGAGGGCCCGGGGCCTCCATTGGGCCCTCCTCCAAGGCCCGGGCCTGGGCCCAAATTTTTTTTGTATTTTATCCTTTTAGTCCCCTATAAAATTACATTGAACCCTTTATTAAAAATTAGTATAAATTACAAGGGTTAAAAAAAATTTTACAAAATTTATTATAAAAAAAAAAAAAAAAAAGTATTTTAACTTTTTTATAACCTGTTGGTGCCAACTATCAGAGCTCAGATTATAATTATATTATTAATTATAAGTTTTTTTTTTCATTTACACCACCACCCACCCCCAACTACATTATAAATAACTTCAAAATCTTTCATTTTTTTCACACCAATCAATCTCTCATTCTTTCATTCTCTCAATCTCTCTACTCCAAATCTCCAATCAATTTCTCATTGAATTTATATTTATAATTTATTCATATTATTTATTTATATTATTCAAAAATTTTTTCTATTTTTCAATATCATCATAATTTCATATTATTATTTAATTTCTTTTCATTTTAATTATTTATTATTTTATCATAAATTTATAATGTCTTTCCCAAATGAGTTTTACGTTCCATCCACCGAAGAAATTGAAGGCTTCAATCCATTTTCACCATTTCTTCCAGAGGAAGCAGATGCAAATCCACAACCACATTCGGTCGGGACGAGGTGTAGCCAAACACATACGAGTTGCGAGTCAACGGGCACGGGCATAGCCCAACCCCCCCGACCATCAAAGAGGGTCGTGTCCGATGTCTGGCGATACTTTACCAAATCAAAACGGCCTTAGACAAATGGGGAGGGGGAAGAATCGTGTGGGATATGTAATTTATGTGGAACCATTATTGGCGCTGAGAAGGGGACTTCGACGATGCAACGACACGTAGAGAAGAAGCATCCCCAAATAAATGCATCTTCAAGCGGATCAGGTAGACAAATTCAAACTCAACTTAATTTTAATCCATAATCGTCAACTCTCTCAACATGGCAATACAATACACATGTTGCACGAGAGGAAATAGCAAGATATATAGTTGCTACGGACTCTCCCATTTGTTTATCTGAAAATCCTTTTTTTGTTAATATGGTTAAAACTGTATTTTGTCCAGCATATACCCTTGTTAGTAGAAGTACAAGTAGAAGAGATATACTAAAACTTTATAACAAAATAAATAATAAACTTAAAAACGAATTTCAAAATTTTAGGAATATATCTATTGCACTTACATCAGACATATGGGCTTGTAGATCAAAAACCGATTTTTTAAGCGTCACAAGACATTTCTTAGATCATAATTGGGGTTTACAACAAAAATTGATAGGTTTTAAACCATTATATGAAAAACATAGTACTGAAACTATTTATTTTACAATTCTTGAAGTTTTGTAAGAATATTTATTAACTGATAGAGTTGTAGCGCTAACGCTTGATAATGCAGATGCTAACACCGCGACAATTTCTTTATTTGAAAAGAGATTGGATCCGCTTGGTGAAGGCAAATTTTTCTCACCAGAGATGTGCTTGTCACATCATCAATTTGATAGTTAAAGCAGGTTTAGATGCTATATATTCAAAGATGGAGACGGTGCGTAGAGCTATCGGATTTATCGTCGACGGTAGCAATAAAAGATGGCAGGAGTATGTCAAATATTGTAAGCAAGAGAAGCCACCGGTTCAACCTTTGAAGTTATGTACAGACATGTCTATCCGTTGGAACTCTACCTACTTGATGTTGGAAAAAGCTTTGCCAACCGCGAAACAAATTACAGATTTCGTTAACCGGAAGAACCATCCAGAGAAAGTTGTCAGCTATGATGATTGGGCGGTTTGTGAACTTTTTTATTCATTTCTTAAAATTTTTTATGATGCTACTAATACATTAAGTGGTATTTATTATCCAACTACTAATTTAGTGTTAGATATTTTAGTTCAAATTGCTAAAACTTTTGCTTAATATAGATATAATAACATTTTACGTGAAATTGTTTTAGGTATGGAAGAAAAATATAAGAGATATTGGTTAGATATTCCATTCTTATATGGATTAGGCATTTTTCTAGATCCTAGGTTTAAATTATCCGTAGTTAACGGTGTAATTACTAAGTTAGGCTGGCATTTAGGATATGATTATACGTCTTATTTGATTGACTTTAAACACAAATTGGATAGACTTTTTTCTTTATATGAGAACAAGTACAATGGAAATGGAAGTGGAAGTGGAAGTGGAACGTCTAGGAGAGGCGATCAGGACCTTGATGCAGGCCCCCTCAAGGATCGAGCAAGTGGGCATATGTGGAACGTGGCGGAAGCTCCAGCTCATACATACATGGACCAAATGAGCTGACTCGCTACCTACAGGTGGACCTGACCTTTATGACGATGAAGGAGCAACTTGACATGGATATTCTTCAATGTTGGAACCAACATGAAAGTCGATTCCCCATTATATCCCAAATGGCACGTGACATTTTATCTGTGCCGGTTTCTACAATTGCATCCGAGTCAACATTTTCAACGAGTGGTCGGATTGTTGAAGATAGAAGATGTTCTTTAACCGATGAGATGATTGAAGTGATAACGTGTTTACGGGATTGGAGTCATGCAGAAAGAAGACTACAACAGCACCCTGAAGATCCCGAACTACTTAAACTCTTTAGGAATACAGATTTGAATAATGTAACTAGTGTTGACGATGAAATTGAAGATGAATAATTTAATAAAAAAAATTATTTAATTGTTTATTTGTGAAGCGTGAATGTGTGAAATGTGAATATTACATTTATGTTAAAAATTAAAATTAACTATTAATTTATTATTTTTTAAAATTAATTAAATTTTTAGAAACTTACTAATCAACCCCTAAAAAAAAATACTAAAAACCCCCTATAAAACTTCATTTCGCCCCTCCGGGGGGGGGGATTATCCAAACCCATAGGACCAGTCCTGACCAGGCCTAGGGCCTGGTCCGGGTCCTGGTTTTTCTCATGGTCCCAGGCCCATGAGTGATTGGTCCCATTTGGGACCCGGGACCCGGGCCCCAACGGAGGCCTGGCGCCCTGGGCCCGCAAGGGACCGGTCCCTGCCCAGCTCTAATCTAACCTATCCAATTTAATCAACATGAACCTGGGCCCGCAAGGGACTGATCCCTGCCCAGCTCTAATCTGACCTATCCAATTTAATCAATATGAACCTAGTATGGGCCACGGCCCGCACTAAGTCCATAAAGAAATATGGCCCATTTGAGTTTAACTTGAAATTTTAATGTGGGAGTGGGACTTCACCACCTACATTTATATTCAAGTGTAATGAATTATATTAACATTTAATAATGACTTGTAAAATAGGGTAATCAGTGCCTTCAAGGTATTGCAGCTAATTCCTAAAAAATTGTACCTGATTCGGGTGCAAATTAGTTTTCAATCACTCTTATGTCTAATTATCATCATTAAGTTAAAAAAATTAAAACTAAACTAATCTCACCTGGAGCAATTTGAATTAATTTCGGAATTTGATGTTGGTTTTAGGGTTTTGGAGATTGATTTGGATTTTACCATTTTATCCTCAAAATCGTTACCTCTAACTGAGCTCTGACAATCAAGGGATGTAAGTGTCACTTTTGGGAACCATGTGAGTAAGTGGGTATTTTACTATCCATATTTTATATATAAAAAAAAATACAAAATCATCACCAAAAAGAGTTCATTTTCCATCTTCACCGTTACACAAAAGTAAATAATTATAGTTAGCCACAAATAGTTTAATGGTTCATTGTTAGAAAATGGAGGATAAGGGAGGTTAGTGATATTTTATCAAATGTCGAGGGAGGTTGTGAAGATTTTTTATACAAGGGGGGTGTCAGTGTAAGTCGTAAAACCTTGGGGGAGGTCTCTGATAATAACCCTGCTATTAATGATTAAAAAAATCATTCATATCAATACCCTTGTTATAAACTTTTTTTTTCCTAAATGGGATATTTACATTTACACCCTAAAGGTTCTAGATAAACTACGTTGAACCCATATATTTTTGATACTGATAAAAACACTCATGTGTTGAGATCTTATAAGTTAAATGAAATACCCACTAAGACCTAAGTCAATTTTAACCCCAAAAACCCGAGATTAAGGCAGGAGATAGAGGGAGCAATATCTTAACGGGGATGGGGGTAATTATGAAGGTATTTGGCCTCGTCCTCGAAAATTGCCAACCCTACCCTCAATCAGCCATACCCTTTTTCTTGTATTTATACAAATTCAATCTCATGACCCCTTTAGCAGAAAGTTACAATAAAATTAATGAAAGTTTTAATTAATTAACTTGGAATTATTCTTAATTAAATTATGGAATTAAGCTTTAAGGTACTCACCATATGTTTGAGATTCAGAGTGTGCATCGAATCAAAAGAGTTTAAACAAAAGTATTAGTGCTTTAATTGCCAACAGGTGTCAAATTTTTGTTTTGGCCTACTTGAGATAATAAAATTCAATTTCCCATCATTTAAAACCCTAATTTATGCCTTTTTTCTTTGAGATTACTTGTACAAATCTTTTCATAGTTAACTAAGAGTAAAAGTACATTGCAATATTTTTAAAAGAAAAATTTACCCAAAAAAAAAAAAAAAAATTAAGGGGAGGAAATAATTATCCTAAAATAAAATATCAAATTCAATTGTTGCATGTTTGTTAATTTTCAAATAGCCTATTTGATATCGGGAATTGCATGAGCTTTTTAATTACTATATGTATACTGAATTATCAGTTTGTGATATTAGTGTATACAAACTGAATTTGTCCATTAGTTTGTTTAATCGGATGCCTATTGTAATTTTTGCAGTTTTTGATTCGATTGTATCAGTTGCTTGTTTTATGCAATTATATTGTACAAAGGGCCTGGTTTTGGTACAATATTTTGTGGGCTGGTTAAATAGTGTCATGTTTGGTTTGCCTTTATTGAAGAATTTTGGGTAATTTTGTTGACTTCCATTAATTTGCTTTGTATTTCAGTTGTATTTGTTTGATTAGAAGTATGTTTTATTTCGAGCTAGAGCTGGTTTTGTATGAACAAAATCTGATTTTGTTTTTGTTTGTTTGTTTGTGAAACAGGTGTGAATCAACTTGATGGTTTTTATGTTATGAATCGAGTGTCAATTGGCAAAATTGTTGATTGTCTCATTTTGAAGAGAGTAGAGAGAAGATGGTGAGAGGCGAGACATTGAGAGCTTACAGAGATTTGATTAGACTCACAAGGTATTCATTCGTCGAAGACACCATGATGTAAGAGATTCAACAAGAATCACCATGTCTCTGATTCTGAGATCTATAAACTCTTTGAACGAGCACATTTATTCTCTCTTCTCATCAAATCTTTGATTGCCAAAGTTGAACTCAAGTTGAGTTTTTCATAACACTAGCATGTAAAAAATGAGTGTAACGTTCATAAATATGAACATGAAAAATATATTTACCCCATATTTGTCATCCATTTAACTTAGTCTGAAACGTTTTCAAAACATACAATTAACCACCTGTCTGATTGTCTGTACTTCAATATTCGCAAAAATGACAAACTACCCCCTAGAAATCCAGCCACCAGTCACAATCCAATACTGAACCTAAAACAAGGCAATCTGGGCCTTGTTAATAATAAGCTAGCCCACCACCAAATAATAAAACCCACTTACTCAACCAAATAATCGTGGGCCTTAATGTTAATAGGCCAGCCCACCAATCAAATAAACCCACCAAAGCCTTTTTAATACCAGGCCAGCCACCAAAACAATTAAGACTCAACGGCCCAAACAATTTACTGGGCCCTATTAGTCAAAATAGGTTTTTTCGTAGATTTTGTTCTTGCATGCAATCTTATTTTTATATTATATAATATAACCGTACAATTGCGTTTTACAATTTTTATAAAACGATTAATAGTAATTATTCCCCTTACATATAATCAACTGACAAAAATCCTTTAAGAAAATAAATATAAATTCCTTTATTATTAATTGTTTTCTGTATTAAAATAAATGATAAAGAGATAATTTTCCATTATTAGCTAATTAACGATAGAAAACTTTTGTTTTTTTTCCGAGATTTGAAGGGAATTTTGTTATTTAATTAAGGAGAGGGGGGTTAAAGGAACCCCTTTATAAAAATATATCATATTATTATAATAAAGAAATATTTACAACCATGATTAGTAAAAGTACGGTAAGTATCGACTAACAACAAATCGAGGGTGTTATTTTAACCAATTAAATAAAATTTAATTCTAATAATATTCCCAATTTACTTTTTTTTTTATATATATATTATATTTTCAGCTTTAGGGTTTAGAATTGAGGGGGGGTGAAGGAAACATTTGTATAGATATCTCGTAGGGTTAGTTTTGTGAAATGGGATGTAGTAAGTTATATCCAAGAATTTTAGTAAATTTCAATTAAAAATCACATGGTAATATAAATATTAAAAAAATGGATTTAGGCCTCACATAACACCATTTAAATTTATGATTAGAAAACATAATTTAATAAAATAATTTTATGTTGGTGGTTGAAGGCGGAGCTTGAGGGAGCTGATGCACATCAACTTCCAATTTATTTAATAAAATAAATGCGATTACTTTTACTATCACCCCCTTCAAGGTTTTCTTCTGCCTTTTCCCTGTTGAAAGAACACAAATAAAACAAGGGACAGTTAATGAAAAGAGAGTAAAATTTGCTTATATTATCATGTTTGATGAGGTAAAAGAAAATAGTTAATGATGATAGAATTCAGAGACCAGAGATATCATAATGGTTTAAACCTGTTGATGCTTGATTTTGACATCAACGACTCGCACGTGCAAAGTATTAAGCAAACTTAGAAATTACACATGATAGGAAAATATGAAACGAGAGAATAAACAAGAAGTGGTTTTTAAAGTGATTCGGATGCTCAAAAACGAATCTTACGTCCACTGCTATTGTATTAATTGATGGGTACAGTTAGGTCGCGTGTGGCGCGCTGAGTTACAATCTAAAGAGAATGTGTGTAAGCTATTTTAAACTAAGATCAGCCAATCTCGTAAATGAGAGGGGTGTCCTCTATTTATAGTGGGAGAGTTCAATGTAATGATTATGAGTCTACAAGTGGGTAGATGTCGTGCAAGTCCTTCCTTGCATCTCATTGGTTATCTACATGGGAAATATCCTCAAATTGTGTAGGCTTGGGCAGGTGAATAACCTCTGGCCACTCGTAAGCTTGACATTGATCTGATGTACTGACAAGAACCATACTTCTCTCGTCACCGCGCAACGTGGCAGTGTCTAGACGATACAAAACCTTCCTGAGTCATGATTGACTCTTACTGATGAACGTCAGCCCTAATGTTTTATGTATAACAAAACCAAAACAGAAATAAAAATGGTTACCGAAACAGCAGCAAAACTAAGAACAAGACCCCCCAAAAAAAAAAAAAAAAAAAAGACGAGGAGATGGATTAAAATAATAGCAATGGAGCAAATGAAAATTGAAGGGTCAGATCTCTTTCTTAACGCGGTTGAGAGCAACAATGATATTTAAAAATGAAAGTCCCTCCCCTCTCACGCAGCTCTTTAGTTCTGGATAATTACATTTAAATCAAGAGAATTTGTACCAGTTGTATATATATATTTTTTCTCAAACGCAAAGCATTTGTTGTATTTGTGAAAAACAACCCACAAAAACCAGAACTTGCCTTCGCCATTATAAACTCTGTGTATAGTAATTATATTGGTATATATAAGGAAAAAAAAAGAAGATATATTCAAAGAACCACACCTCAACTATCTTTGGTAGCCGAATGGTTCGATAGACACTCTTAGGTGTATTATTCAAGAGGTCTTGAGTTTAAGTCCTTTTCCGATTGCTAATAGGGTAGTCACTAAAGCTCTTACTCGATCGTTAGTTTCACAGTCCAGCGAGATTAATTGAGGTGCACTTAGTTTCAGGGTCTTGCGGGATTAATTGAGGTGCACATAAGTTGGCCGGACACTCCCGATTTAAAAAAAAAAAAGAAAAATGCTATCCTTACAAAGACAATACAAAGAGAGCTACAAAGTGACATCAGTAGGAAGGAAAAAACAAAGAAAAAACGGAAAAAGAGGAGAGAGAGAGAGAAATCATGAAGATGAAGGGTGGAAATTGTCTTTGTATGCCTTCTTTGTTTTTGTCTTTGTAAGACTAGTATTGCTAAAAAAAAAAACCAACCTAATCTAATATCTCAAATAGTAACAATTTATAAATTTATTGTTATGATTTAATTGAATTTGACAGATTTCATACAAAACCCACAAATTACAGATAATGTATAAGTATCTCTAAAAATCACCCATGAAAACCAATGGTATAATTAGTGAGATACCTGAACATTAATCTATTAGGAGGGTCAATATTTCTATTCCATACACGTTTATTACTCAACAATTTAATACTAAATATTATCCTAAATCTGATCCATTTACTGCATATTAGATAAGTGTACAGTAGGGCCTTTATTCAAGAGCAGCCCTTGAGATTACCAAAACCTTGATTAAACCTAATTAAGTAGGGGATATTAAATGGGGTTTTAAAGAGAAATTTTAAACATATAATAGAAGTATATTTAGTGATGGCGACACTGATCTATTTGATGGGGGTTATAAAACAAATCATCGTTTAGAAAATGTCCAAGCAATAAGCCACCTAATTTCAGGGAATGACACTTTCGTTCTAAATGTTTAGCCTCAAGCACCCTTTACCCCTAATATATTGAAAATCTTAAAGTTTCATCCAAATATTTTAATGATAGTTAACTTTCTTTCGATGGTGGAAGGTGTTTATTGAATATTAATTCATTTTTATAATTTAAATTTACAAATTTCCGAATTAACCAAATACATATTAACAATTAATATTATAAATATTTAAAATTTTTGATTAATTTTATCAAAACCAATGCCCTAATCTACAACACAATCATTCGAATTGATTTTTTTTTTTAAATGCCAATCAATAGAAAGCTTATATGATTTAATATTCTAATATTCTAATATACTTTATATGATAGTAAAATATAGTTTACTATTTTTGGTTTTGTATAAACATTTGAATTATAAGTTATGTGAAAACATTATTACGATGTTTTTATTTTCCACAATTTATACCATTTCCATTCCTTCAAATAAATAAGAAGAAATAAGAGTATTGTAGATCTTTTATAATAATGGTTTGATTGTTACTACATATTCATTTTATGGAGGATGTTATTATGGTTAAAACCAAACAAATCTGAAAACGTAAATTAATAATAATAATAATAATAATAACATAATTCTAAAATAATTAAAAAATCAAACAAATCTAGAAACTTTTTACTCACTATTGGGAATCGAGGTTGGCATGATCACTTTGTATAACTAACACGATGAAGCATTGGCCGATGTATTGGAGATGTCGTACGGTATAGGAAGTCTGTAGGGTCGATCGTTGCTGCGACTTGGTCTCGTGCAACCTGCATGGGTGTCCAACACCGCAAGCTAGGGTGTGTGAGGACTGACTCACAATGTTGCCACAATTGACCTGCCACCATGAACGCATCAGTCCCGACTTTTCTTGATTTATGTTCTTTGAAGTTTCAAATCCTCCTATTTAGGTGTTGAAGACCGAGGTTTGGTTTTGCCTTGATTTTGGAATTGAGTGCATTTTAGATTTGTTAACACTATTTCTCAGTCAAATACCATCTTTTCTAACGAAATCTGGTATAGGGGTACAGATGTTAGTTTTGAAACTTGTGGGTGAGGATGTTGTTTCAGTAAACTAGGAGTGTCAAATAAACGATCCAGAAAAATGTATTAACACATTGCATAATTGCTAACACGAAATTTCCAAAGTCAGTAGTTCAATAACTTGTATTATTAATTAATTAAATCATCCATTGACTAAGTCCTCCCGTGTACAAATAAAAAACTCTCAATATGTGATATTTTAACATGAACCAATGAAATTAATGGGTTCGTGTATCCAATAACTTCAGCGACCGGCTTACCAGAATGCGTTTCACTATCGCGAAGTTGAAGAAAACGCGCTTGTTTTATTCTGAATTAATTGAGAGACCATATAGGAATGCCCTAGTGTTTTCCGAATCCATGGGTTTGCGTGGAATCTTTCACATCGGCAACTCTCCAAGGGAGTATCCTTCTCAACATTATGATGCTTCACATCTTTGAGTTGAGTTTAGAGAAAGCAGTAGCTGCTCATCTTTTTGATATGTTCTCTACTGAGACGGAGGAGCCTGTGGAGAGGGTGAGTGAGCTCAATTATCTTAACGGTGAAAAACATTGACTTAGCTTGCTTCTGTTCAGCTATCTCTTTGCTATCAGAATGTCTACTCGTTTTGTTGATGATCCATCTACCTGGGATCATTCTCTGTCGTTCTAGCTACAACTCCTTTTTGTTCTCTACCGAGAAGAAGGAGCCTGTGGAGACTGGAGAGGATGAGTGAGATAACGGTGCCGCCGTCGTTATAAACTTGATTCGGCTTCTTTGAATTTGTATTACAGGTGGTGTAAAGCAGTTGGTGTACTTCTTCCACGTCATTGTCTTGGGTGCAACTGAAAACTGCCCTAGTAACAACACATCAATCGTTAAAAACAAATTTAGAGCGAAAATCAAGTTAGAGAAATATATGAATTTAGAAGGAGTACCTAGAACGTCTCCCACGCGAGCCTGAATGGTTGAAATATCGGAATCAGGACTCCAACCTTTAGATCCACCGATATAAATGGTTGTAGCACCTGCAGAGCAGAAGCAGGAGAGGATGAAGACAAGTAGAGTGAAGTTTGAAGCCATTAATTCCCTTCAAATATCAATGAAATTAAACGTGATTAGAAGAAGTTGAAGAAGAAACAGAGCAACCGAACTGTTAGCGTAGCAAGAAAGTAATCATATTATGAGTGCAACTGTACAAACGTATCGTAGAACCTTAATATAGAAGAAATGTTGCCATTACAACATTATCTCTTTATTTAACTCTACTGACGTTGAATGGACAATCGTGATCCACCTGCATCTTCTGGAATCTTATATTCAAAATATTTTATTATTCAATAACACTACGTACACATATATACAACACTCGAAAGGTCCAATAAAAGTTCTCGTTTTCAAGAATCTCAACAGGTGATGATGAGAGTTGATGTTCGGCTTTTCCTTTTCATCCAGTGAAGCCATGTTCGTCTTCAGCTCTTCTTCAATGTTATTGTTAGAGTGTTCGTAAGTATGTGTGTGTGTATGAGGCAAGAGAGATAAACGCGATTTCACTTATTTGTGTTAATACATATAGTACTTGTCTGCCCAAATGCATCATTTTTGCGGTGTCATTTTTGCTGCCTCCTAGTCTTACAAAATAGTACTGTCGCCTTAAATGCATCATTTTTGCTGCCTCCTAGTCTTACAAAATAGTACTGTGAATTAATGAATAAAACTGCGGACAATAAAACAGAATAAAACTGCGGAGAATAATAATAATTATGTCAAAAGAAAGGCTGAAAAGTGATTTGGTCAGTGATCAAAACAGAATAGAAGATGCGCTTGTAGCGCTGGTGAGCAGACAAAAAGATATTGCATTTCAATTTGATGGGCCTTGTGTCTACTGTCCATGGTTAATTTGGTTGTTGTGAGAGTGGGTGGATTGGATGACCGTGGTTGTTGTGGGAAAAGTGAGTAACAGAAAAAAAAAAGAGGTGTGAGCGCTTGGAGTTTAATACTTCAATCTTGGATCTTGGAGAGAGACCATTTTAAGGTTGTGATACTATGCTCTAGGTCTGATAAAATTAAGGTTGTTAATAACACACAGATAATACACACTACAGGGTAATTGTAATTGTCCTCAAATGAACATTACTCATTAAAAAATCATGTATCTTAAAATTTTTTCTACTAATAAATATTAAAATTTTAATATTTATTGATATTATTTTTTGTCTAATACTATTATAATTTTTCTACTATATATCATAAGCTAACAAATAATTTGTCATATATCAAAACCTTAATTTATTAAGTTTGTATAAAATGCATTTTATTTATTTATAGTAAGTATTTTATTTGATTTGTTTTTGGCTTAATTATACAAAACTTTCACGCCCAGCTACGGGCTTAAAAGGCCAGTAAAAATGAAAATGAAACCAGTCTATTTCATTTCCCAGTCCTCTCTTTTGTGCTCTACCGCTATTTCATTTCTAGTCTTCTCTTTTCACTGTAAAAAAGGCCAACTTCTCTCTACTCACTGACTCAAGTTCCATCTGCGCTCTTGATCTCCTCTCTCCTCAGGTATGTAAAGAGCATATGAATTTGGTTTATTTTGTAGTTGTGCTAGTAGGTGAAACATATTTAATCATTACTTGGAGGAGGATACTGTACTCAAAATAATTTTTATCTGGAGGAGCTTGTTCCTTTGTCCTTCAATGTTTGCGCTATTTGCGATATAAGCATAGATGTTTACTCACATAACACACCAAGAGTTTTATGAGTAACAACACTAATTCCGTGAAACTTATAGAAAATACAGTTAAGATTACAACTCTCCCACAGTAATTTCTTCATTTATACCATTTTTTCTTGAGATTCGTGTTTTTTTTTTTTCATAGATTTTGTTTGTTGGTTTGGTGGAGTTGTCTTATTTGTGAATTATAATTTAGTTAATTTTATTTGTGAGTTTTGTTAGTTGGGTCCATTTCATAGGTTTGTGATTTAATAATGGTATTAAATTATGATTATGCGTAGATGTTTACTCATATTTCTTTTTTAATTATATTTATATAGTAATTAATTTGATTATAGACTAAAATTTAGTATATGTTTTGGCCATTGTGTGGCCTTAAGATGAAAAAACTTTATAATATAATATCAAATAACTATAATATAAAGTCTTAATATTTCAAACCTAATATCCAATTGAATTTAATCAAAGACTAGGGGTCTCATTGACCTGTTTTAGTAGATGGACAGATCGTTACCCAAGTTTAAATTGAAGTTGGGGCTTAGGCCAGGCAACCCTTTGAGATCACCAAAACGGGTTGATGGATGACCAGACTTTCTCTATTAAATGTGTTTAATCAGTTCACAACACACTTAACCCGAGTTGAGAGATGACCAAACTTTGTAGGAGTAGAGATAGTTCAAGTTCTTCAAGGGTGGAGACACAGCGGAGCTAATGGAGGTTTTGAAGTGCGAGAGGAAAGTAAAGGTTAATCACGGATAAGATGAGTCAGGTGAGTTGAGAGACATATAGATATAGTTAAGTGCAACACTCAGAATATTCCATCTATGCTCTTGATCTCCTCTCTCCTCAGGTACGTAAAGAGGATATGAATTTGGTTTATTTTGCAGTTGTGCTAGAAGGTGAAGTTGTATAAGCTTTTTGTTGCTTATGAGGGTCTAAGTTGCAATGAGGTTCTTGGCAATCCTTGGGTACAGGCTAGTAGTCCTAATATCATTGGAGATGATATTTGTGTAAGTCAATACTCCCTAAATATTTTTATATTCTTGTGATTAATAAGGTTTTGTTTATTTTGTAATTTTGCTTTATTAAATTTAAATATTTAAATGGTGCAGGAATTTGACTACTATAAGAGTGATTTAGTGCTATTAAGAAGTCCGAATTGGATACTTATTTGGGAGAGGTAAGGTTTGATCGCATCAAATTTTGCAATCTTGATATCCTAGACCATTGGAAGAAAAATAGTGATCGATACCTAATACTTTCCATGATGGCTCATGATGTGATGAGTATACCAATAACAATTGTTGCTTTGAAGTCTAGTTTCAGTGCTGGTAGCAAAGTGCTCAGTAAATATTGAAGTTCACTTTTACCGGAGAATGCGGAGTCTTTGATATGCACCGGGACATGGATTTCTAGATATAAAGTTAAAGGTAGCATTTTAACTTATATTTCACATGTTTTAATATTTTTGTTTGTTAATATATTACGATAGTTAACTTATATTTTGTTAATTGTAGAAGATGAAATTAATGATGCTCAGCTTAGTGTGCCATTAAGCCAAGTGCCAGCGAAGAAGCAGATTACAGAATCAGGTGCGGCTTCTAACGCCGTCAATGTGTAATAGACTTTGTTTGTTTAGTGTGTTTGGTTAAACAATTCTACATGTTTAATTGTTTAGTGTTTACTATGTATGTTGAATGCTGAACAATTTTATATGTTTAGTGTATACTAATTAGTAATTACTATGTATGTTTAGTGTTTATTAATTCTATATGTGTAGTGTTTACTAATAAGTAATTACTATGTATGTTTAGTGTTTAGTGTTTACTAATTATATATGTTGAAGTTTGATATAAATATGAAAAATATTAATATTGAATTAATTATGTTTGGTGAAATTTAATCTAATCATCCATTTATTTAATATAATTAACCAAGTTATTCAAGCTTAATAAATGAATTTTATATCAAGTTTTTAAATGAATACAATTTACATCTTCAAATATGCAATTTGAATAACAAAAAATAGTGAAACAATAACAAAAATCGATCTGGAAAAAATTTTTATACAGAAAATGTCATTTTCCACAGGTGACCCGCGGGTTGACCCGTACCCGCACGGGCGGGGTACGGGTCAATCATATACTAACCCGTACGAAAAATCTACCCGTGAACCCGTACCCGTTTCACCCACGACCCATTGATACCCGGCCCGTACTCGCCTGATTGCCAAGTCTAGTTGTGATACTATGGTCTAGGTCCTATAAAATTAAGGTTGTTAACTAACACACAAATGTTACACACTACAGGGTGATTGTAACTGTCCCCAAATGAGCATTATTCATTAAAAAAATTGTGTACCTTAAAATTTTTTCTACTAATAAATATTAAAATTTTAATATTTATTGATAATATTTTTTGTCTAATACTATTATAATTTTTCTACTATATATCATAAGCTAACAAATAATTTGTCATATATCAAAACCTTAATTTATTAAGTTTGTATAAAATGCATTTTATTTATTTAAAATAAGTATTTTATTGATTTGTTTTATGCTCAATTATTAATTGTGTAATTAAATTTGTACATGATTGGGTAAATTTTTATTTAATAAACAATTTTTTCAAGTTTAATTATTTGAGTGGATAATTGTAATTATTTGAAATACTGATGACATAACTGTAATAAGTTAGAGATTTTCTAGAAAATCATAGGCGGGTGGGGCCCCACTGTGGGCTTGCATTGGCTCTGCTTGTCTTATTGGACACATTTGGTACAATTTTGTTATGAAGAAAAAACATTTATATATAGTATATATTTTTTTCTCATTAGAAAAAAAAAAGAGATTTTTTTAAGTCAATTTTTTGGGTACAAATTTGTGTCAAAAAATTATATCACAACTTAATCCTTTATTTACATTCACATACCTATGAATTCAAAAAGGAAAAACAAAAAATTCAATTTAAACAGTTAATTGATCCGAGGTCTACCATGCTTCCAAGACTTCCATAATTATTGTTCTTGTAACTGCTTCTTCTCATCCACAAACAACTGACAAGCTGGAAAAAACACAGCAAACTGTATTTTGCCAAACACAATATTGCAACTCCAGAGAGAGTGAAGGCAATGGCTCGAGGTGAGGTGACCGTTGTTCGCCTTCAGTTCGCTTGAGATTGGGACTAGCTTTATGACATTGTAAAACTGTAAGAAAGTGATTGGTTCTCTCCGGTGACTTTCTTACACTTTAGATGTGTTTTTAATATTTTCCAAAAATAAGTAGGCAACATTACGGCTGAGTTGCATGAAATAAAAAAAAAATTGATTTGCAGAAGATATGTCTACAAAACTTTCACACCCAGCTGCGGGCTTAAAAGGCCAGTGAAAATGAAAATGAAACCAATCTATTTCATTTCCCAGTCCTCTCTTTTGTGCTCTACCGCTATTTCATTTCTAGTCCTCTCTTTTCACTGTAAAAAAGGCCAGCTTCTCTCTACTCACTGACTTAAGTTCCATCTATGCTCTTGGTCTCCTTTCTCCTCAGGTACGTAAAGAGCATATGAATTTGGTTTATTTTGTAGTTGTGCTAGTAGGTGAAACATATTTAATTAATCATTACCTGGAGGAGGATACTGTACTCAAAATAATTTTTATCTGGAGGAGCTTGTTCCTTTATCCTTCAATGTTTGTGCTATTTGTGCTATATGCATAAATGTTTACTCACATAACACACCAAGAGTTTTATGAGTAACAACACTAATTCCGTGAAACTTATAGAAAATACAGTTAAGTTACACCTCTCCCATAGTAATTTCTTCATTTATATCACTTTTTCTTAAGATTCGTGTGTTTTTTGTTTTTTTCATAGATTTTGTTTGTTGGTTTGGTGGAGTTGTCTTATTTGTGAATTATAATTTAGTTAATTTTATTTGTGAGTTTTGTTAGTTGGGTCTATTTCATAGGTTTGTGATTTAATAGTGGTATTAAATTATGATTATGCGTAGATGTTTACTCATATTTCTTTTTTAATTATATTGGTATAGTAATTAATTTGATTGTAGAGTGAAATTTGGTATATGTTTTGGCCAGATGATTATGTGGCCTTAAGATGAAAAAACTTTACAATATAATATCAAATAACTATAATATAGAGTCTTAATATTTCAAACCTAATATTCAATTGAATTTAATCAAAGACTAGGGGTCTCATTGGCCTGTTTTAGTAGATGGGCAGATCGTTACCCAAGTTTAAATTGAAGTTGGGGCTTGGGCCAGACAGCCCTTTGAGATCACCAAAACGGGTTGAGAGATGACCAGACTTTCTCTATTAAATGTGTTTAATCAGTTCACAACACACTTAACCCGAGTTGAGAGATGACCAGACTTTGTAGGAGTAGAGATAGTTCGAGTTCTTCAAGGGCGGAGACGCAGAGGAGCCAATGGAGGTTTTGAAGTGCGAGAGAAGTAAAGGTTGATCACTGATAAGATGAGTTAGGTGAGTTGAGAGACATATAGATATAGTTAAGTGCAACACTCGGAATGTTCCATCTATGCTCTTGATCTCCTTTCTCCTCAGGTACGTAAAGAGCATATGAATTTGGTTTATTTTGCAGTTGTGCTAGAAGGTGAAACATATTTAATCATTACCGGTTGGCTCTAGCTATTAATGTAAAATGACAAGCATTTAGCAATTATAGAAAATAGTTAGGAGAGAAGCACCTAAGTTCTCATGCCGCTCGGGTATTTTCGTTGCATCCTGTATTTTTGCTAAACAACAACCATGAAAAAAGGGCAATTGTGAGGTGGTGCTGGGTACAAGTGATATAAGAAATATTCAGGGCATGAGAAGTTATGTAGATATTAGAGCATAAGGAAGTACTTGGTTCATATAACGGAATCATAGTGAGCTGAAAAATTCCATGTTTGCTTCTTTGCATTGGTAAACTCTACAAACGACGGAAGTTATTAAGGTGCATATAGAAGAAAGTTGGGTTCTTCCTATTTGTGAAACAATTTTGGGATTGTTCCCAAGTATATTGGTGTTGCAATAAGAATGTGGCAGGAAGCATGAATTACTACATGTGGTTTCATTATCTAAAGCAGAAAGGATGATTTATTGTTTTGTTACGTGTAGTTTCATATCTTTATTTTTGGTTGTGGATTATTTCCTTTTATGTGTGGATAATTCTTAAAATGTTTAATTAAATACTAATTTGATGAGTTAAATCTTAGATGAAGGAAGTGGGACCTTTTAAATTGTTCAAAATAGTCAACAAAAACAAATGCCGCTTACTTGGTTTAGATGTTGGAACTGAGTACATTGGGCCTGCAATTTCGGATGAGGCTAATGCGTCTGCAAACCCTTTATGGTATGAGTCTACATAATTTAGTAATGTAATTTAATAATTGTCTACCTAGCTTTTCATAAGTAGAAATTAATTACTTTTGTTTTATGCTCTTGTTGATTCTATGTTTGTGTTTGTGACTTATGATTTGGGTTATTTTGTCAACGTTGTAGTATTTTATATAGAAGTGATGGAATCAATGCGATTGCTCGACAATTTCAATATCTAGTAAAGTTTCCTCCTCACTTTATATTCTTAATTTTTTTTTCTTTGACTAATTAATACCAATTAGTTTAGTGTAGTTAAGGGTGAACATGGGTAAAGGGTCCCGAAACTAGCCCTATTAGAGTCTGGTTTTGGTTTTGGAAAATTTGAACCGAGAGTTTTTGGGTCTGGTTTTGATTCCTGAACTGTTGGAACTAGGAACCAAAATGGGGACCAAAACTGAAGTCCAAGTACCTCAGTAGAAACCAGGACTGAATTGTAATTTTTTAAGCTATTAAGGGTGTTTTGTAAATATTTTGGGTGTATTTGTCATTTTTTAAGAAGTAGGCTGTAATGAAATTAACTCGGAACCTATGTTTTAGGTTTTGGTTCTAAGTTTCTAGTAGGGGTGTTCAAAAAATGCAAAAACTGAACCGAACTGAACCGATAACCAAATTGGTAACCGAACCAAAAAAACGGTTCGGTTATGATTCAAAAAAATCAAAAAACCAGATTTCAGGTTTGGTTACCAGTTTGGGAAAAAAATCAAAGCTTGTTTTTTGAACCGGTTTATATATATATATAATAAAAATAAAAATAAAAATTAAATATTATATGTTAATATATATTATTAATTTTTAATATGTATTAATGTTTAATTTTTATTTGGATATGTATTGTTTATGTTTACAATTTAATTTAGGAAAACAAAAAAAAAAGTTTTATCCAATAAAAAATGGGAAAACTGATTGAAAACTGGTTAGCCCTTTTTTTTAAAGCGGTTAACCAATTTTTTGGTTAACTGAAAAACCGGTTTTCCCCGGTTTTTCCCCCAAACCAAAAAACTGGTTTGAGAATTTTCCTGAACCGAAAAACCGGTTCAATTCAGAAAAGCGGTTAACCGGTTCGATTTACCGCTTTTGAACACCCCTAGTTTCTAGGAACCGGAACCGGTCGATTCCGATTCCTTCAAAAAACACAAGGTATCTAAACTTGCTCACCCCTAAGTGCAATAACTAGTGAAGATCATTGATTGGGTTTTGTCTTAAATTTTTTGAATGATACCCTTGGAAGAGCATTTGTAGGGGTTCCGTTATGATTGTGTATAAAATTATTATGTTAGGTCTTCCGTTGAGGTAAATCTTGTGTTTGTGGTGTTTACATTGATTAGGCTATAAATTGGATTATGATAGATAATTTATCAAGTCAGTTTATAATCTTTATTTATGCATGTTTCAAAACATAAAAGTGACGGGTTCTGTTGTTGGTGATCCAATATATAAGAAGAATGGCATTACTTATACTGTGAGTTTTCATCATTACCATAATCTTTCCTTTAGTCCCTAATCTCATTAAATTATTTTTATTTGGTTAATCATTCAATCCAAATCTCATTAAATTATTTTTATTTGGTTAGGCTGCACAAGAGAGGGTGAAGAAGTTTATTTCTTAGCTTTCCGAGACAAGAATGCTTGACAATTTGAAGTATGCTTATTTCAATGAGAGGAATTCAACCAAAGTAAGTGCCCAATGGTACAACTTTTTTTTTATATATCAACATAGCTCCCTAGTAGGGTATGACTAGCGGTGTACAAAAGAACCGATCAGAATCAACCCTTATAGGGTCGATTTCGATTATGAAAAATTGGAACCGGTATTATGCGGTTCTAGTTCCAGTTCCACCATTACAGGAACCAAAACTGAGACCAAGGTATTTGGGTAGGAATTAGGACTGAATGATAATTTTTGGGGGTGTATTGTAATTTTTTAGGGGTGTATTCGTCATTTTTTATGAATAGTAAGGATTAATAATTTCCTGGGTACCCAGAATCGAAACTTGTGTTACAGGTTATGGTTCCAGGCTATCGGGAACTGGAACCGACCAGTTCCAATTTTTATTTTGGTTCCATGGGATTTGGGCAGGTACTCGGACTCGCCCACCCCTAGGTATGACATTAATGGTTAGATGGTATCCGAATTGGAAAAAGTTAATACTAAGTAGAAGCCAATTATTATTAAATAAGTTTAAATTTTTTTTAGATGTAACAGTTGCCAAAAACACAATTATGAGTTAAGTTACATGAAACTATTAAAGTCTAAACTTAGCCATTCATTTTGCATTTTTTAAATGCCTATTTATGATATTGCCTTTGGCTTTAATAATTAATATGGCTGAATCTTATATTCTTATTGTTTGCAGGAAGCGAGAGACATATTAAGGAAAACAAGCGCAAATTATCATAAATTGCCAGAGAATAAGACAAAGCCCATGTGTGACAATATTGGTGCGCTTGTGATATTGACGGTAACTTTTTTCTTATCCCTCATATAGAGTGTTAGTTTTAGTATAGATAATACTTTGCATTTTTCAATAAAAAGTATTATAAGTTCTTTTTAAGTTCCAAACAAAATGACTAATTAACATTTTCTGTGTTAGGATCAAAGATTTGACAATTTATGATTTATGGTTTAATACAGTTGAGTCAATAGTTAAGCGAACTTCTATAACATATAATTTCATATTTCAAGTAATTATAAAATTCTAAAAAAAAGTTTAGTTTCAACTTGCCTTGTAGGGGATATATGTAAAGTCCAACTTAATATTTTCCCTTTTCCTTTTTGTTGATTTATTATTAATTGCATTTCTTAGAGGTATCTAAAGTTTGTGAAGAAGTAGAGGAAGGAAGGAAGCTCTTTTATTTGTTTTAATAACACACTATAAAGTTCTTTTGAAGGGTTTGCTTATGGACTTCCAGACCTCTGACAGCACATAGGCAGAAGGTTGTTTTTTGTTAGCCTTAAGAACTAGTTGCCACTCACTAGCTCTATATCCCTTTCCCAAAAAGCATTTTTAGTGAATTGAAAAGAAAAACGTTATGATTAACATAGTGAGCTTTGTAGTTTGGTTAAGTATTTTAATTGACCTCTCTATTATGTTTGTTTGTTCACTTGCGTATTTTACTACATTGTGAAATCAATTGTTCAAATAGCAAATTATGGAAAAACATTGGCAGGATTACATTTATGAGCTCCAGCTTTCTTTTAAGAAATTTAAGTCGGTCGAATAGGCATGCGGCACCGGGCACACTAGCATCTTATAGAAACATTCACAGAGGAAGAAAGGGAATTTATGAGGAGTGAACGACTGATTAAATGTACAAAGTGAGGGGTTATGTGGAGAGAAAGAAGAGTTAAAGCGAGTTATGGAGATGTTGGAGTTACATACCGCAGTTTGTAATGGGATCCTTGCTATACCTAGGGAGAATCGAAACTATTCAGAAGGTATTCACGATTTAATCAACTTGTACAAGTCTACAAGACCCCTTCAAATGCTGGCCAGAATAGTCCTCTCCTTTGTTGGCATCACTTGTGTCATATTCTCTTATTTACAGCAAATGAGGTTGTATATAGTTGTAGATCAACAGTAACCACTTGTTTGAGTGTACTGTGAGAAAGTTTGATGAAGTAATGCTAATATTCACTATCTCGTAATGCTTAAAAGATTGGAATTCCCTGTAGTTTCATTGTATATATACTTAAATGGTAGTTTACACTAGTTAACTAAACAACCTATGAATTCTAGGAGAGATGTGCTAACCCAAAATTCTTTTTTTTTTTCTTCTGATAAATATATACATGTTTCTCATCAACGGTTCAGCCAACCAGTTATACAGATAGAAACAAAAATTACAATGAACTTTTGATACTATGAAGAAATTCCCACTAATACTTTAACATGTGATCAGTAGGTCTCACCCGTTCCCACTTCTCTGTACAAAAAATTGCATATGCATCGGCTGCATACCTAGCTAATCAAAGGTGGTAGCGAAATATGAGTTTCCAACGAGATGAATTGAGATATCTAGAGCAAGATCAAGGCACAAATAAATTTTGGATCAAGTGAGAGAGAAGAGTTGCCAACTTACTTTCCAACACCGTGAAGCTGAGTTACATGCGTCCACCCCTCCCCCAAATACTCTTGAGAGAAACGTTGTATCATCATTGCCCTCTTCTTTTGAAGACCTAGAGTTTGTATGATCTTTTTCATTTCCTCAGGGTCAACCTTAGTTGCAGTCTTTGCATTAGGCCACAGAGTGAAAAGTTCCCAGTAATGCATGAAACCACTGTGCTTGCTCTTGCTCACTTCTATGTTACTTACTAACAACTATTATGCTCATCCAAACCCCACGCACCCAATCACACACTAGGCACCCTATAAAATTCCTCATGTGCGCTGCAAGCGTCATCCTCTTATACACAAATCTACTTTTTCTTACAGGCATTATAAATATGCGATTTCGCTGATTTGTTGCTTACCCATTTATAGCAAATGCTGAACAAAATCAACCTGTGCTTTAGCTTCAGGTTCACCTAGGTGGGAAACTAACTCTATTATGGCTAGTGGCTAGCAGCTAGCTTGGCTTTCTCGCAATCGTAGTCAACAGACTCAACTGAAATAGCTGTTGCATCAATAGCTTGATCACGTGGAGATTGATCACTGAAGGCCAGGGAAAGCCATAGAACTGGCACTTGAAGAAGAGTGACATGTGGGATTTGTGTATAAGAGGATGACACACTTGTAGTGCACGTGAGGAATTTTATGGGGAGGGTGGCATGTGATTAGGTGTGTGGGGTTTGGATGAGCAAGACAATTGTTAGTGAGTAATAGAAAAGTGAGCGAGAGCCAACACAGTGGTTTCATGTATTCAACCATTCACATAAACTTAAAAACCGAAGACGAGCTATCATCTTCATTTCATCTTTTGCAAAATGCTCCCAAAATTTCCCTGCTACCGAGTGCTCCAAGACTTCTACTATTGAGCTCAAGGTGACAAAATTCTTCTTTTTTAACATTTTACATGAAGGTGACATTATTCTTCTCTCCTATTTTCCTTTCTTATGCTCCCCATATTCTTCCTACTAATTAACCTTTATTTTTTCAATGCTTTACCATCTTCAAACTCTGTTGTAAGTAGGTGTCTCTATTTTTTCAATGCTTTTATCAATCTTCAAACTCCATTATAAGTTATCAGTAGGTGTGTTCACTCATTCATTCTTCACTTCATTGTCATGAGTTAGCAATAGAACTAAGCTTGATTTGTGAACATTTAAGCAGAAGACACTAGCAGATAACACACTATAAATTAACTCATAACTTTTCTATTCATTTGTTTGTTAGGAGAAATTTTTAACGAGCCCTTAGTGGCCCAAAAGCTTGTTTAAATAATTAAGAGATTAACTCATATCTTTTCTATTCATTTATTTGTTAGGAGAAATTTTTAACGAGCCCAAAATGGCCCAAAAGCTTGTTTAAATAATTAAATTAAATTTTTATTTTTATTTTTTTATAGATACTTTAACACCCCATTATTATCTTGTAAAATTGAAAGTAATATTGGGTAGAATTGCAAATTGTACATCCTTGTTTTGCTTGGCTCTTTTACTTTTTATTATTATTATTATTATTATTATTATTATTATTATTATTATTATTATTTTGTGACAAGGGTGTTTGGGCCAACTTGCTTGCTTAATTCTTTTGCTTTCCCTTGATCCTTGGTTGTGTCTAAAAGGTCGAGGTGTTGGGGAGGTTTTCCCCTTTAGGTGTATTTCTTTCATTCTTTATAAAATTATGAGTTACCGGAATTTCTTTTTTGAAATATATAACATTGTTTATGTTTATCTACTTAAAATACTTAATTGAATACTTATTTGGTGAGTTAAATCTTAGATGAAGCGCATGAGACACATTAACTTGTTCAATATCCTGAAGAGAAATGTTTTAAAACCAGGCTGCTTACTTGGTTTAGATATCAGCACCAAATACATTAGGGTTGCAGTTTTGGATCGGACTAATGTGTTTATAGACCCTTTATGGTATGAGTTTGCATAATTTAGTAAATATTGAAGCTAAAATGAGTCATGTAGACAAGAAGACTATTGAAGCTGAATTGGACTCAGACTGCAAAGCAATGGAAATGGGGGAAGCTGCACCTCGTGATATATTTAATGAAGATGGAAAAGAATTAACACTAAATATTGGCAAAAAGGATATCAACTTCTAATAGGGAGCTCAAGGGAGAATCCTCCCTACACGTTGAGTGTGCAGGGCTAGGGTGCTTGGCGTGCAAGAAGCGTGCAGGGCCAGGGTTCAATTAAATCCATGTCATAAAATTTGTTTTATGCATAAGTAGTATTGCGTTAAAAGCTAATCAATTTACATGTGTTTTTCATTTTTTTTTCTTTACATATATTGTTGTAAATTGAAGGTTAAGGATATTGTTTCAAAGTTTAGAAAGTTGCATGCCAATCTAGATATCAAACCTTCTTCTGTCTCATGTGAGAAGCTCATAGCTTATATGTGTGATTTAAACAAGTATGAATCCAATTTCTTTGTAGAAGGAGAAATCTCACTAATTAACGGAAAAAGGACTAAAAAGATGAAAAAATTTAAACATAGTTTTTTAGGATTATGATGTCATGTGGATTATTGAAAAATTGTTTTCCCTTTCTTATTTTTTAATCTAATTGTGTAATCATACAGTTTTTGAATTCTTATTGCTATTTATTTGGCAGAAAATTACAATGAAACTAATATATATTATCTTGATATAGTTGATGAAATATTTGAAGTTGGATTGACATTATCCATAGGCACATAAACTCTATTTTGATTGCTTGTGAGGACAACTACTAGTTTGGTTTGGTATATAGGTTTGACTCTGACCATTTTCTTGTATGTACTTTTGGGTAGTTGTTATAGATACTTGGACTCCAGGTTGTTAGGATGTACTAGTAATAAGAAACATGATTTTAATTGTTGAATTATTGACAATGATTTCAAGAGTCTCTGTATTTGTCATGTATAATGATGATGAACTAATAACAATTTCACATCAAACAAATTCTTTTGTGACATTTCTGGGTAAATTTAAAAAAAAAAAGAATTCCGTGTTTTTGGTCGTCTTTGATATGTGAAATTTTATATATCCATTGTGAACATATGAACAACCAATTTTTATATCGCCTCTTATAAAAAGTAAATAAGTAAACAAACCAAGGAAGTTGGAATGAAAGTGAATCCACCATGTTTGAAATCAAGTAATCCTAAACTTTAGTTCACTGGAATGATTGTGACTTATGATGGTTAGCTTAATTGTTTAATTATAGTCATATTACTAATCTTTGTTGGTGCACCACATTGATCTGAACTATGGTGTTAAGAGATAAAACCATAGGAGATGAGTTGAGCAATGATACAGGGCTCTAGTAGATGTTAGCTAAATTACACGCTTTTGCTACAAAAAATATGCCTTTTAGTCTAAACTATATAGTAATAGTCAAAAAAAAAAAAAAAAAAAGATGGAAGAAGAAGAACCATATATATATATATATATCCATGCATGGCGAATCCTTGGTGTTGTTTGAATGTATTTCTGTTGCGTTTAATTATTTGTTCTTATTTTAGGTTCAACGAATCTATTCAATGATCTACCAGCATAACTTGAAGCCAAATAGTGAGACATTCAGGAGTATGATAGGTTTAAGTGTAAAAAGGAAAGATGTCAGCAGCTGCTCATATCAAGCTTGTGTTGTTTTTTTTTTTTAAATTGTAATATGCTAAACACTTAAGTATCATGTGGTTGAAACTTAAACATTATACTAGTTTATGTTGAAACTTTACTGTTCCAATACAATTTAATGGTCCACATGCAATGCTTGGCGACGTAGAGAAAATGAATTTGATGCCAACTACAAGCATGTACAATGCTATAATGGCTGTGTATTCTTAACAGGTGACTTCTTCACAAATGGAAAAGGTAGATGTGAAACCGAACTCTCAAACTTTCAGCTACATGATACAAAATTGTAGCAATGAAAAAGTTACTATCAAGATGTATGGGCCAAAAATCATATTGGGTCTGACGAGACCGAATAATGAAATAAACATACTACAGCTAAAATGCCTTAGCCCAATTCTAGTTAGGCCTACGCTTAAATCCACCTTGTGAAACGACCACTCCATAAGTTGGGCTATCCAAGGAATTTTTTTTTTTTTTTGCAGCTCCCAAATCCTTTATAGCAAACTCCTTTGACAATTGCCTTTTTAGCTTGTCTATTTCCTGTTTACAAGCTTTTGCAAACATGTCATCTACATATAGGAATATGATGATATAGGAGTTACCAAGTTTCTTTAAATAACAGCAATGGTCTGCTTGGCATATGAGGAAATTATTACTACATATAAACCCTTTAAACTTCTTGTACCATTGTCTAGGCGCCTGTTTTAGCCCGTATAGGCTCTTTTGAAGTTTGCACATCATTCTCTCATTTCCTTGTACTTTCAAACCCTGTGGCTGTTGCATATAAATTTATTCATCTAGTTATCCGCAAAGAAGCGTTGTCTTGACATCTAACTGCTCAAGATGAATGTCTTCTTTTGCCACTAACCCAAGTACTGTTCTTATTATAGTACCCAAGTACTGTTCTTATTATAGTTAACAACTGAAGAGAAAATTTCAGTGTAGTCAATGCCTTCTTTCTGTTGAAATCCTTTCATAACTAGTCTTCCTTTATATTGTTTGCTGCCATCATGCTCATCTTTCACCCGATAAATCCACTTTTTTTGCAATGTCTTCTTCCCTTGTGGTAGCTTTGTCAACTGTCAAGTTTGATTTGTTAATAATGAGTCAATCTCATCCTTCATAGCTAGCTTCCACTTGATTGAGTCATCAACTTACATTGCTTCCTCGTAACACTCTGGTTCACTTCCATCAGTTAGTAAAATATAGTGCAAAGAAAGGGAGCACCTCTGTGGTGAGTTATAATCCTGGAAGATCTTCTGGGTTCAAACACGAGCGTTTGTGGTTCAACTTCTTGACCTATATTATCTTGATCTTCTTGGTCATTGTCTTGCACGCCATTCATTGGGAAGTCTTTCAAAGGAACTACCTCTTGCTTTTTCACTTCAGAGCTTGGATTTTCTACCTTCATGTTGAGTCTATCCTTGCACATCACTTCTTCATTGAATATGATGTCTTTGCTCCTTATAATCTTGCAATTTTGGTCATCTCAAAAATGATAACCAAACTCGGCATCACCATAACCAATGAAAAAAAATTTGTTAGATTTAGCATCAAATTTACTTCTAAGAGTAGAGTCAATAAGAACATATGCTAAACAACCAAACACTCTTAAGAAAGAATAATTTACCTCTTTTTCGCTCAGAACTTCTTGTAGGATCTTGCAATTTAGCAGTACATGGGGTCTTCTATTAAGCAAGTAGGCTGTAGTAATAATTGCCTCGGCCCAAAATGTTTATGGTAGTCCAACATGTAATCTCATGCTTCTTGCATGCTCATTTAGGGTTCTATTCATCCTTTCAGTGACAACCATTCTATTGAGGAGTTGTAGGAATGGTCTTCTCCATCTTGATCCCATTATTGACAAAATATTCCTTGAACCCTTGATCAATGTACTCTCCCCCATTATTGGATCGCAAGCACTTCACCTTTAGGTTTGTCTCATTTTCAACCATGGCTCTCCACTTTTTAAAAGTATCAAAAATATCAAATTTATTTTTCAAAAAATAAACCAATACCTTTCTGCTCGCATCATCAATGAACATCACATAGTACTTTGAACCTCCAAGGGATGACTCAAGGGTGGGGCCCCATACGTTTGTATGAACCAACTCCAACTTCTTTGTCTTTGGTTCTATTGCTACTTTCAAAGAACTTACTTTTCTTTGTTCGCGAAGGATGCAACCTTCACATAAACTGTGATCAATCGACTTCAACTCTGGTAGTTTTCCCTTTGATTGAAGCTCCTTTATTCCTTTCACGCTCATATGCCCAAGTTTACAATGCCACAAACTCGAGGTAACACTAGAATCAGCGATTGCAACTGAATCTCTGTAACTAGAAGTCATGTAAAGAGTTCCAGTTTTATTTTCACGAGCAACCACCATGGCTTCTTTAGTAATTTTCCATGCACCACCCAAATAAGACACACTATGCCCTTCATCGTCAAGTTGCCCAACTGATATTAGAGTGCGCATCAATTTTGGTACATGCCCTTACTTTCTAGATTTTCCACACAGATCTGTTTGCCATCTTCAACCTAACATCACCCATACCTACAATATTCAACGGTTCTCCATCTGCTAGGTATACCTTTCCATGATTTCCAGCCACATAATTTTCTAGAATTTCACGGTGTGTAGTGGTATGAAATGAAGCTCCTGAATCTAAAACCCAAGAGTCAATAGAATTATCAACAAATAATAGTAAAGCATCTTGTACCTCCTTAGTTATAGCATTGGCAGCATCATTATCGTTGTTCTCCTCTTTCTTTGGTGCTTTGCAATTCCTCTGTATGTGGCCTTTGTTGCCAAAATTCTAGCACTCAACCTTTTTCCCAAACCTAGACTTGCTTCTTCTGTTCCTTGATTTTGATATTCCTCTGCCTCGATTTGATTTTCTATTGTAGCCACTGCCTCTTGTTTCAACATTAAAAGCATTCGATGTTATCTCACCTGAATCTTTCCTACGAACCTCCTCAGCGAGAATTTTGTCTCTAACATTTGTGAGTTTTAATTTCGCACTACCTGTTGAATTACTAATTGCTGCTCTCATAGGCTCCCAACTATTTGGTAGGAGGCCATAAGAATTAGGGCACGAACTTATTCATCAAAATCAATTTTTACATACAACAATTAATTAATGATTGTATTAAAATCATTCATATGCTCTATCACGGAAGCACCTTCTCTCATCTTAAGATTAAATAATTTTTTCATAAGATGTACCTTGTTATTCGTAGAATGCTTCTCATACATATCAAATAAGATATTCATCAACCCTGTTGTGGTTGTCTCCTTCGCCACGTTACTTGCCACATTCTTGGTCAATGTCAATCCCAATCTTCATCTGACATCTTTTTGGGTTTTTCTCCTAAGAGAGGTAGATGTAGTTTTCTGCCATACAGATGATCTTCAATTTGCATCTTCCAGAATGCGTAATCTATTCCATCAAAGTAGTTGATCCCAAGTGTAGATCCTCCTTCTCCAATCATCGCTTTCTTCCTTGAACCTTGCTTTGATACCAGTTGTTGGGGGGATTTAATTGAATACTAGTAAATCCTAAATCCCTGAAAGCAAAAATAATACGCACAAAAGACACAAAATAACCACACACACAAACACAAGATTTATAGTGGTTCACTCTCCGTATGAGAGCTACGTCCACTTTGCCGCTGTGAAATTTCACTATGAAGAAGAAGAAAAATTACAAGAATCTCTCAAGCCTTACAAATTGGCTCACTCACCAAACCCTATTTGGTGGCTCTCACTCTCTAATTGTGTCTTTGTCTTCTATTCAATTTATGATCTCTAACTCTATGACTTGACCCATTTTTATAGGTAATACATGGGACATAATTCCTAATAGGACTCAAATTTATATTTTAATTCCTAATACGATTATAATCCTATTCCCAATTGTATTCCTAAAAGAAAACAATTATACTTAAACACAAATTAGGAAAACCAATGTCCTAATCCAACTCTAATTTTGATTGAATTTGGTTTCACAATCTCAACAAGGTGCATATAGAAGAAAGTTGGGTTCTTCCTATTTGTGAAACAATTTTGGGATTGTTTCCAAGTATATTGGTGTTGCAATAAGAATGTGGCAGGAAGCATGAATTATTACATATAATCAAATGAAGAAAAGCCATCCATTATCCAAACAAACTACAATTTATATTACAGTTAACTTCTTGGTTCATACAAAATACCCACCGATATAGAATTTTCATTTCCTAAGCGAGTAAAGAGAAACAGAAACTTCTTTGAAACACTATAATCTCTAATATAAGTGCCAAGTTGACCAGACAAGCTTGTTAGAAACCTATATGTTTTTGCCGAATAACTTATATCTACTAACTCAAGCCACAAGAGTTAAATATAAACAGCTCACTAAAAAAGTAAAATTTCACCTCAATAAGAAACTAAACTAAACCAAGAACACGATATAAAAGAAACAATAACAATATACCTGCGTACTAGACGTATGGTTGAGAAGCATACAAATAATCAAGACCCTCCAAGGGTCATGATAATGATCTTGTAAAAGGTCATGTTCAGAACGCAGAGGCTTCTAAGTATTATCCAAACTTTTGACAGGAAATAATGCACTAGCAAAATATTTCCTACTTGAATGAATTTGTAAGGAGCAAAACCTTTAGTAAATATGCCTAAAACAACAATCAATCCACAAGAGACACAAGCAATTTTACTTGGAAAAACCTCTTTGATGTGAAAAAATTAAAAAACCACGAGATCAAATGATCCAGTTAAATCCACTATAATAAAAATTGTTTACAACAGCTACAAATCACCAATAATATTTCACACAAAATTTAGAGATTTATCACAACTCTAACAAAGTAACATACACAAGAGTCACGAAAAGATGGAGAAAAATCACCAGTAAAGCACTTGAAATGTAGGCCGTATAAATCTAAACTCAACCGTTAAAATCGAAAATCAACCGTCCAGATTGAAGAGCTAAATGTCCTCTACATTCTGACAAAAAAATCAGATTGATCGGACTAGAGATGACTTTCTGATCGTCAAGTTGAAGAAGGACCGACGGACTAAAAATTCTATAACTCAACTCTTTTTTTTTTTTTTTTTTTTTTTTGGGCTTTAGGATTTTGGGCTATCCTCCACACGAGGGAAACCCAAGCCCAACAACTTTTTCTTTCATAAGCCTCATCAAACTTCTGATAATCACAATAACCATTATCAGGTGTTACTGCCTTTTTAAAGTACGGTGAAACCTTTATGCGTTTAGCCTTCAATTTTGAAGCTTTACAGCCATTCATAAAGTAAGGTGAAACCTTTCTCACTTCTACTTGTTGTAGACTACTCTCGCTTGCTATTTTCAAACAACTCTTTTCAACTTCTTCTTCTCCCAAGCTTCCATAAATTGGTGGTAAAGAATCATCTAAACAAGCTTTGTCCTCATCCTTCTCCATGGTTTTAGTTTCACCGTTAATACAAATCCCCTGGTAAATGAACTACGAAAGCACGTCATCAAGACTTGGAGCATCACTTAAATTACTCTCAGTCTTCACCACCGTCACCTCCGTTTCGCTCTGTTCTCCTCCTCTTTCCATACCAATCACTGCAAAGAATATTATCATTAATCCTCTTCTTCTTCTTTGAGTTATCAAAGACGCGTGGAACAAATCCCATCTCCAGAAACGAAATTCACGTCTTCCCCATCAATCCCACTCTTTGTTTTCCTCTTTTTATTGGACTCAACCGCCGAATTCGAGGGTTGTTTTTAAAAAAACCAAGAAACAAGTCACGCCTTTCTACGCTTTCTCTTCGTGGCAGAATGAGAGGACAGTTGATGTTCTCGCTCATCTTGCGAGAATGAGAGGGCGGTTGATGTTCTTCGTTCATCTTGTTCTCTTGGTACTTGTTCGTAAATTTCTTTGCGTTTTTGGGGCAAATCCCGTTCTGAATCTTCCATTCGCAGCCCATGAACCCGAGGACAGAAGCAAATATCGGGATAACAGGTAAATCCAAATTGCAAGTAACATATTATATAAGTAAACTATGCTGGTAAAATTATCAAACCCTACAATACATATAACCACCGGTCGAGTGTATAATATCAAATAAACCTTGTCTTTGGTAGAATACCATATAACTACAGTACATGTAAAATATCATTATTATCCCGAGTCATTAGTATAATATTATAATACCTTAAGCATATTTGAAGTATCAACTTTTACAAGTGCATATTGAATTACTGTCTTCACAGCCGTCTCATCCTCCATTCTCCTTCTGGGTCGGTCTGTTCGCCTCCTCTTTCCACGCCAACCAACATATTATAGCTCTTCTTCTTTGAGTTATCAAAGACGGAACAAAACTCATCTCCAGTAACAACATTCACGTATTTCTTCTTTCCCATCAATTCCACTCTTTGCTCTCTCCTTTCTATCCATCTTAGCCGTCGAATTTGAGGTTGTTTTTAAAAGAAAACATTGAAACAACTCCTGCCTTTCTATGCTTTCTCTTTGTGGTAGAAGGAAAGGAGAGTTGATGTTCTTCTTCATATCTATCCTATTGTTCATCTTATTCTAAGTTTTCTTCATTTTCTTAACATTTAGATAAAAATAGCCTTGAAGCTTAACCCCTTAATTTAAACCAAAAAAGCAATTAGTTTTAGATGAAAATGGCTTTGAAAACAGGACATAAAGATGGGAGACGATGTAACCATTTCAATACCAAAAAAGTATGAGTTAAAGGTATCAGAAGGCAATTGGAAGTGAAAAGAAAACTTTTTATCTTCAGATACATTGTCAAAACTACAAGCTCAGAATTTTATCTAGGCGGCTACAAATTACAAGCTAATACATAGCTGTCTGGCCTAGATCTTACATTTGCTTGTGCATTCTTGTTCCCTTTAAACATTTTTGCATATACCAGAATATGGAGGTAGAGAAAGCCGAATACACAATGCAGATCATGCTATTTCCTCCTCATAACGTCCGAATCTAGCTAGAAACATAAATTTTGAAAACCAGTAATAACCACAGGTTGCATTATCCCAATTAGAAGATCCTCGCCAGATGAACACCGAAAAATTTATCCACTTGCTATATTGCATAAAGAAATGGTCAGATTGTCAGCTTGTTTGCAGTTCTGAATCTCGATATATATGCCATTTTTGGTATCTTTCATGTCCAGGAAGAACGGGTCTAAGTCGAGGGGCAGTAGTGCAATTTATACAGCAACATCCTTGCAAAGTCTTCACGCAGTCGGAACAACATCTGAATAAGACACATAAAAACAGGCTTGGTTTCAAAGTCATCTTCATTTTAATTCACAAACCTAGTGTTATAAGGGGAAGAGGTGGTGACTGCATGTATAATAAAATACCATGTACAAACTTTTAACCGAAAAGATAAACAATAAAAGATGAGTGCCATTGTGCAAAGTGATAATTGAAATTTGAAGAGAAAGCAATTGAAGTCTTGGGTCTTCTATTCCATACATGACCCTTTTTTTAAGGATTTTCAGTTCTCCAATGACGAAATTGAGATAAAAGAACAAAAATACTAAGAGATATATTGAAAGAGCATAATCAGGATTTTGTTTCAGGGGATGTGAGCAAGATAAACCCAATAGGTCTTCATTTGATCACAAATTTGCAGTTCCCACAATCAAGGTCATGAAAAAAAGTGAAATTCCAGAGACCTATGCATCTACCATGAACTGGCTCTTCAGAGCCCAGTTATGAAAATACAGAAACTACGAAAGAAAGAGAGAAAAGTGACTTACGAAAGAGTAGGTTGCAATCAAGATTTGCAGTTTCGATGCCTTAACTCGAAATTTGTGAATCACATATATAGCACGTAGCAAATGGGTTTTCAGAAACTTGTCCAGTCTTGTTTGCTTCAGCCATAGCTTCAGGCTTGTAGGTTCCAGGTGGGAGAGAAAGACGGGAATCAAACACAAACAATTTCCCAACCCACTCTACAGGACCTTCATTCTTAAGATAGTGAGAAACACCTCCCTTCAAGGTGTACAAATTTCGGAAACCCCTTTGTCTGCCAAAAAAAAATAATAAATAAAAATAATGAATACTTTGTAAACGGGAAGAAAATTAAGCTTGTAGTACTATAATGTCAAAGTAAATTGGAAGAACCGAAAAAAACTAAATATACTCCTTTGTATCCATTAATAACTTTAAACAGAAAACTACTTGTGCCTCTTTAACAACTCTTATAAGAGCTCTATGCAACAAAAAGTGACAAGGAAAAATGAAAACAGTGAACTACCTAAGGATAGTAGAAAATACAACAAGCGGATACTTCCTGTACAATACATTAAAATGTCTGTGTTTCCTTTATCAACATTCTCTAAGGGAATATGTCTTACAATAAAAGTGCAATTATAGCATAGTTCTACTGGTAAGATAAACTATATGCACCCATAATAACGTATGCCATAAAATATATCCACAAGAATAAGTATAATGTTTTGGAAGTCTCGACCTGTAGCTCGAACAGAGAATTTAGGGAATCCTTGAATTAGGCCCGATCCCTAAACGGGGAATTTGGAGAATCCCCAAAATCCCCGTTTGGGTTTTGCATTATAATTTTTTTAAAATTTCTAATGATTAAAAAAAATTATAATGATTTATTATAATGAATCAGAATATGAAAATTATAATTATGATACATTATATACGGATGTAAATATATTATATATTAATGGTATAATATTATGTATTATTATATTGAGTAACAAGTATTAATATATAAATATATGATATTATGATTACGGATAATAACATATTATGTATAATGTATAATATATAATATATTATAATAAATTCTAAATAAATTATACCATATACATTATAATGTCTCATTAATATTATAAATAATACATAACATTATACATAATGTATTACATATGATATATTATACATATATATTATAATAAATTCTAAATAAATAACTAACATAATATAACAAGGGCAATTAGGTAATGGAATTGATTCAATGAGGGACAATATATACATATAATATAATCCATCAAAATATCAATTATACATTATACATAAATAACATATATATTATGTATATCGAATGATACCTTATACATATATAACATATTTATTATATATTACAAATATTTATAATGATTCATTATATTTAATCTAGTTTTATTTATTACCTATTTGTATAATATTTCATAAAATATTCACATAATTATAATTTGTTATTGTATAATTTATAACTTCATTAATTGATTTTTAACTATTAAAATTAATATAGGATTAAATGATTATATATATATATATATATATATATATATATATATATATATATATATATATATATATATATATAATCATTTATAGGGTTTAGGGTTTAGAGTTTTGGGTTTTGGGTTTTAGGTATATATATATATATAAATGGGGCGGGGCACAACTAATCCCATCCCCTAATTTGGGGATCGATTTTCGGCTCGAGCTTGACCCAAACCTCGAATAATTTGGGAAAACTCTGCCTCATTTGGGACGGGTTGGGATGGGTCCCTGCGGGGAGGGGTATTATGCCCATCCCTACAACAATATCATCTCAATCACCAACAGCGCCACCACCCTTAAAAAAGTCTTACTAAAAACCATTTATATACCTGATAATTGTGAATTGAAAAAGAAAAAACAATATATGTATGTGTGTGAGACCTTCTCCGGTCATTTTAAATTTGGCAATAGTGAATTGAAAGTGATCTCGAAGTTGTGGGTTCTCTTAATAATTGTTCACTAATAATTATTTTATTAGAAACCTTTGATTTCCTTGTTGAATTAATCAGAGATATGTATAATTAATTGATGGAAACACCAAGTATTTAACTAGATTAGTGGCCATTGGATCTTAACTCTGAAGTAAATTGTGAACCTTTTTTTTTTAATTGGTTTTTAACTCAAAGGATTTGTTATCAATATGAAAACTAATTTATTGATTTATTAATATAAAATTATGACTAAAAATTTATCACAATTTCAATACAAATATAGTACATTATAACTAAATTCATATAATAGGTTTTGAAAATACTTATTTGTTATGATCAAAAGTATTTATAATAAATGGCACTTGATATATCCTTTAATTTAAATTAGTTAATAATATAAATATTATAATGAAAAGCATGTTTAATAATTGAAAATACAAAACTACGTTCTATTAATTTTTTTTTTTTCAAAAGTTAAATGTAGTATTAATTTTTATTTATCTTGCAAATTTTTGTTTAACTTTGATTCTAATCTAATCTTGCTCACTTAGCGCAAAAAAAAAAACAAACAAATCTTGCTTTCATAAGTTTTCTTAATTTTTCAAATAAAATAATATTCAATATTCATGTGGAGTGGTAGTGGTGAGCGGTTCCGGGTACCCTGCATTTTTCGGGGGAACCGGAACCGGAACCACACAGTGCAGGTTTCCAAAAAAAGGAACCGGAACCAGAACCGCACAGTGCAAGTTCTTCAATAGGGTACCCTGTAAAAAATTAATTACCCCCCTATTAGTTTAAAAAATAACAAAAACACCTTATAAGTTTACAAATGCACCCCTAACAAATTTTCATTATTCATTCATTTGTGTCCAATGTAACTCATAACCTGTAATCTCTAAGCAACACTTGTATTCAATCAATTAATCACCATTCACATAAAATTCGTCAATCAAAACCAAAACACATACAATTATTCATCACAATTCACATAAAATAAATTATTAATATTTATAAATTTATTAATTTAATATTATAATTGGTCAATTGGGTATTTATAATATACCAAATATAATTTAGTAAATTTAATATTAGAAACTAGTAATGTTATAATTAAATAAGTGATCATACTACAATGTAAATTGTAATGTTATAATTAATTAAGTAATATACTATTTAATTATAATGTAATATTATAATTAATTAAATTGTTAATCATTTAATTAAGTATTGTAATATTGTTTATAATAGAATGTTATAATTAATTAAATAATCATACCATAAATTTGTAATATAATGTTATAATTAATAAAATTATAATAATTTGATTAAGTATTGTGTAAATTAGTAAATTATTAATGTTTATAATATAATGTCATAATCAATTAAGTAATCATTTAATTATGTAATGTTATATTAATTATATGATCATACTATAATAGTATAATGTAATGTTATAATGAATTAAGTAATCATACTATAAATCTATAATTTAATATTATAATTAATTAAATTTTAAATCATTTAATTAATATACTAATGTTTATAATGGAATGTTATAATTGATTAAGTAATCATATTATAAATATATAAAGTAATGTTATAATTAATTAAATTTTTAATCGTTTAATTAAGTAATGTAATAGTATAGTAAATTACTAATGTTTATAATGTAATATTATAAATTCATAACTAATTAAGTAATTATGTGATCATTTAACTATATAATGCTATAATTAAGTAAGTGATCATAATATAATGTAATATAATAATATTATAATTTAATTGAGTAATTATTTAACTATAATGTAATACTTAATTAATGTTTATAATGAAATGTTTATAATGTAATGTTATAATTAATTAAATTTCTTATCATTTAATTAAGTATTGTGCTAATGTTTATGTAGTAAATTAGTAATTACTAATGTTTAAAACATATTATCATAACTCATAATCAATTAAGTAATCATTTAATTATGTAATGTTATATTAATTATATGATTATACTATAATAGTATAATGTAATGTTATAATGAATTAAGTAATCATACTATAAATCTATAATTTAATATTATAATTAATTAAATTTCAAATCATTTGATTAATATACTAATGCTTATGATGAAATGTTATAATTGATTAAGTAATCATATTATAAATATATAAGATAATGTTATAATTAATTAAATTTTTAATCGTTTAATTAAGTAATGTAATAATATAGTAAATTAGTAAATTACTAATGTTTATAATGTAATGTTATAAATTCATAACTAATTATGTAATTATGTAATCATTTAATGTAATGTTATAATTAAGTAAGTGATCATAATATATAATATAATATTATAATATTATAATTTATTTGAGTAATTATTTAACTATAATGTAATGCTTAATTAATGTTTATAATGAAATGTTTATAAGGTAATGTTATAATTAATTAAATTTCTTATCATTTAATTAAATATTGTGTTAATGTTTATGTAGTAAATTAGTAATTACTAATGTTTAAAACATAATATCATAACTCATAATCAATTAAGTAATCATTTAATTATGTAATGTTATATTAATTATATGATCATACTATAATAGTATAATGTAATGTTATAATGAATTAAGTAATCATACTATAAATCTATAATATAATATTATAATTAATTAAATTTCAAATCATTTGATTAATATACTAATATTTATAATGGAATGTTATAATTGATTAAGTAATTATATTATAAATATATAAGGTAATGTTATAATTAATTAAATTTTTAATCGTTTAATTAAATAATATAATAATATAGTAAATTAGTAAATTACTAATGTTTATAATGTAATGTTATAAATTCATAACTAATTATGTAATTATGTAATCATTTAACTATGTAATGCTATAATTAAGTAAGTGATCATAATATATAATGTAATATAATAATATTATAATTTAATTAAGTAATTATTTAACTATAATGTAATGTTTAATTAATGTTTATAATGAAATGTTTATAAGGTAATGTTATAATTAATTAAATTTCTTATCATTTAATTAAGTATTGTGCTAATGTTTACGTAGTAAATTAGTAATTACTAATGTTTAAAACATAATATCATAACTCATAATCAATTAAGTAATCATTTAATTATGTAATGTTATATTAATTATATGATCATACTATAATAGCATAATGTAATGTTATAATGAATTAAATAATCATACTATAAATCTATAATTTAATATTATAATTAATTAAATTTCAAATCATTTGATTAATATACTAATGTTTATAATGGAATGTTATAATTGATTAAGTAATCATATTATAAATATATAAGGTAATGTTATAATTAATTAAATTTTTAATCGTTTAATTAAGTAATGTAATAATATAGTAAATTAGTAGCTTACTAATGTTTATAATGTAATGTTATAAATTCATAACTAATTATGTAATTATGTTATCATTTAACTATGTAATGCTATAATTAAGTAAGTGATCATAATATATAATGTAATATAATAATATTATAATTTAATTGAGTAATTATTTAACTATAATGTAATGTTTAATTAATGTTTATAATGAAATGTTTATAAGGTAATGTTATAATTAATTAAATTTCTTATCATTTAATTAAGTATTATGCTAATGTTTATGTAGTAAATTAATTACTAATATTTATAATATAATGACATAATCAATTAAGTAATTATTTAATTATGTAATGTTATAATTAATTATATAATCATACTATAATGTAATGTTATAGTGAATTAACTATTAAGTAATCATACTATAAATTTTTAATGTAATATTATAATTAATTAAATTTTTAATCATTTAATTAAGTTTGTACTAATGTTTATAATAAAATGTTATAATTGATTAAGTAATTATACTATAAATCTATAACGTAATGCTATAATTAATTAAATTTCTAATTATAAGTCAATTAATTAACTATTTAATTATGTTATAACTTATAAGTCAATTAATTAAGTAGTAATCAATTAATATAATGCTATAATTAATTATACTATAAATCAATTAAGTAATGTTATAAAATTATAATTAATTAAGTAATCATTTAATTATAATGTAATGTTATAATTGATTAAGTATGATATTTAACTAGTAATTAAATTTATTAATGTTTATCAATTTATCATATATAATTAATTAATTACTAATTTATTATAGATATACTTAGAACTTGATAATTGAAGTAAATAACTAAATATATTATTACTCAATCAAATATACTATTTTATTCAAAAATAATTCTTTTAATAACATTAAAAATGTAAAACACTTTTAATTGGATCATAATTTCAATTATTCACTTAATTGATCAAAACCTTAATATTAATGTATTATAATATATTAAAGCTTTTAATATGGTATAATTTATATGTAATAAGTATAATTGTATTCGTATATTTATTTAATTAGGTTATTCTAAAAATTTAACTTTTTCTATTTTAAATTTTTTTATATGTAAAATAATAGAAACTCCCGCATTATTTATATTTCACAAATATTTCATTATAGTCCAGGTTCCAGAATAGGTTCTAAACAGGTTCCAAAAACAGGTTCCAAAACAGGTTCCAAATAGGTTCCAAAAACAGGTTCCAAAATAGGTTCCAAAACAGGTTCCAAATAGGTTCCAAAACAGGTTTCAAACCGGGTACCCCCTATAGGTTCCAAACAGGTTATCATTTTTACAGGTTTTGGTTCCGATTTCGATTCCTCCACATGCAAGAATGGAACCGCACCAACCGCACAGATGGTTCCAAAAATTGGAACCGGAACCTACCTGCATAGTGCAGGTTCTAGGTAGGTTCCGGTTCCGGTTCTGGTTCTACCCGCTATCCGTGCTCACCCCTATGGAGTGGTGTGGTGTGGCCGTGTGGGAACCAGAGAAATGTGCAAATGGTGGCTTTTTCCGGTGTGGGTTCCACATTTCGAATCCAATAATCACGCAACTTCACAAACCCTCCCTTTCTCTTTGATTAACAAAAAGCCAAATTTGTTATATCTTTTACTTTTTCCTTTCTCCAATTTCATCCCCATTTTTGCATTTTCCTACCTAAGCTAACGTGGTCTTATTCATAATTCATGGGCTAATCATCATTCAACTCTCACTTCCTCTTCAATTTGCTGAATTGACCCTCTTCTTCTCCTTCTTCTTCAACTACTGATCCAACAGATTTAAAACCCATTTGTGTTTTTATGTATAATGGGTCTAATTCTGAATCCTATAAGATCTGGAGAGTCCAATTTTGATACATTTTCTTTTTAGTTCAGTTACCTTTAGTATGAGAAACCAGATAGGGTGGGGCCCAAAATTTATGTCAAGTTCATTAGCCTTTCAAATTGTCAATTTCTGGCGCTACTTCTCTCATTTCTTCAAGTCTTGGTCCTCCCCCTCCCCTTTTTCCTTTCACAGTTCACGCCCATCAAATTTTTTTTTTTTCAATTTTTCAATTGTCATATTACCCTCACAAAAAATAAAATAAATATATCTCAAATGATATTATCCAAAAATTCTCATCCGATAACAATGTGTAAACGTTATACTGAAACTGGGTAGAAGCATCTTTAAAGTCGGAAGTTGCTCCGAAGTTGCTTTCAAAACTTGTTATATTATCCCCCATTTAGGCACTCTTTCTCCATTGGTTTTAGTTTTCAAATCTTGCTGGTATGGCTGGTCATGGAGGTTATGGATATCCTCCAGGCCAGTACCCTCCTCAGCCTGGGGCATATCCACCGCAAGGTTATCCGCCAGCTGGTTACCGTCCTGCCCGCTACCCTCCGGCTGCTCGTGGCCCATCAGCCTCACAGCGTTCAGGTATGAATATGCGATAAAACAAATCTGTTGTTGAATTAAAATAGTTAATCTGAATGGTTGTTTTAAAGTTGTAATTGGGATCTTTACTAATCTGAGTACAATGCAAAGTAGTATTACTGATTTGCATTTGATTAGTGAAACTAAGAAGAAGATTCTGGCTTTAAAATTAGGCAGGTTGACATTGTGAATTTCCTCTATAGTTCGCCGCCTCTCGCGCTCGTCTTCTACTCCATATCAAGCGAACGGATGTTCTTGCGATATTTGTCGTAAGTTTGGGGCGATTCATTGGCTGTATCATTGTGGGAACTGTGAGTTTGATGCGCATTTGGATTGTGCTTCCAATACTCATCAAATTCAACACTCTAATTCGTTTTGCGGGGGGAAATTATCATAATGGGGTGATGAATCAGCAGCAGCAACGGCCACGTTTGAGTGGGAATCCTTTGATGAATGCTGCGGTTCAAGGGTTTGTTGGAGGTGCGGTTCAAGGGTTTGTTGGAGGTGAGCCGTTTGTTGAAGGTGCGGCTCAAGGGTTTGTTGGAGGTGCGGCTCAACAGGTTGGTCAGACTGTTGGTGCAGAATAGGAAGACTTTTGCAGCGGTCTTTTTTGATTGGTAACATACCATGTAATACAATTGGTTTGTTATATGAGACGGAATTGAAGATTTATGGGACGTATACATAAGAAAATGTTATGTTATTTGAGTAACTCAGCTTTGAATTTTAATTTATATTCATATAACAATTTCGACGTTATGGATTTGTTATATTTTGTTGCATTATCTATAATAACTTTAGAATTAATTATTGACTTGGGTTACAATGTATAATGATTTCCAATCCGTATGCATTAATCATGAGTCTATTGTTTGTTGTTAATTTGTCATTGAATTTGTCATAATTTGACTTCATGAAGGACAACAAGCACATGCATTACGGTCTAATATGAATTGACTTTAATTAATATTATCTTTAAAATATAAAAAAAATATACTAATTTTGTGATTGAGAAGTTTTCCAATAAATCTTAATAATTCAAATAAATAATTTTTTCATTATTATATTTCGGTTACATCTGACCCATCCAATTTAATCAGCATGAATATGGTATGGGCCACTAGCCCATAAAGAAATGTGACCCATTTTTGTTTAACTTGAATAATATCAAGGAATAAATTTTAAAGTGTAATGTACTTTTTTTTTAACCATTATTTTCTGATATGAATTATTAATTAAAAATTACAAGACTTTAATATGAGTAGGTGATGAAAATAAATATACCAGTGTAATAAAGTTTAATAAAATAGGAGTAACAAAATGGGACTCAATATTGTGCAATCTTGATCTCGATATCTTTTATAAAAGTTTAGCGTTGAATTTAACAAGATTATAATAATGAGGTTTTAATTAATTAAAAATTTAACATTTAATTATTACATGTAAAAAAGGGTATAGGTGCCTTCAAGGTATTATAGCTAAATCCTAATAGATTATACGAGATTTGCGTACAAATTTTTTTCAATCATACTTATGTCTAATTAGCATCATTAAGTCCAAAAAAAAAAAAAAAAAAAAAAAATCTCAAATGGAGCAATTTATTCATATCAAATCTCAATAATGGATCACTGTTAGAAAATGCAGGATAAGGGAGGTTAGTGACTATTTTATCAAATGTTCGTGGAGGTTGTGAATATTTTTTATACAAGTAGGGCTAGTATAAATCCCAAAACTTTAGGGGAGGTCTCTGAAAATAACCCTGCTATAATGTATAAAAATTTATTCATATCAATACCCTTTCATGAACATTTTTTTTTTTCTTTTCTAAGTGGGATATATACATTTACACCCTAAAATGTTACCTTCACGTAAAATGTTAAAAAAGAAGAAGTCTATCACCTTGAGCTTGACGATTGAAGTCTTGAAGCACTCAATAGCAGGAAAACTTTAGGAGCATTTTGCAGAAGATGAAGATGGTAGCCCGTCTTCGGTTTTTAAGTTTATGTGAATGGTTGAATGCATGAAACCACTGTGCTTGCTCTTGCTCACTTTTATGTTACTCACTAACAACTACCATGCTCATCCAAACCCCACGCACCCAATCACACACTAGCCACCCCATAAAATTCCTCATGTGCATTACAAGCGCGTCATCCTCTTATACACAAATCTACTTTTTCTTACCGGCATTATTAATATGCGATTTCGCCGATTTGTTGCTTACCCATTTACAGCAAATGCTGAACAAAATCAACATGTGCTCTAGCTTCAGGTTCACCTAGGTGGGAAACTCGCTCTGTTATGGCTAATGGCTAGCAGCTAGCTTGGCTTTCTCGCAATCGTAGTCAACAGACTCGAATGAATTAGTTGTTGCATCAATAGTTTGATCACGTGGAGATTGATCACTGAAGGCCAGGGAAAGCCATAGAATCGGCACTTGAAGAAGAGTGAAATGTGGGATTTGTGTATAAGAGGATGACGCACTTGTAGTGAACGTGATGAATTTTATGGGGAGGGTGGCGTGTGATTAGGTGTGTGGGGTTTCGATGAGCAGGGCAATTGTTAGTGAGTAATAGAAAAGTGAGTGAGAGCTAGCACAGTGGTTTCATGTATTCAACCATTCACATAAACTTAAAAACCGAAGACGGGCTACTATCTTCATTTCATCTTTTGCAAAATGCTCCCAAAGTTTCCCTGCTACTGAGTGCTCCAAGACTTCAACTGTTGAGCTCAAGGTGACAAAATTCTTCTTTTTTAACATTTTACGTGAAGGTGACATTATTCTTCTCTCCTATTTTCCTTTCTTATGCTCCCCATATTCTTCCTACTAATTAACCTTTATTTTTTCAATGCTTTACCATCTTCAAACTCTGTTGTAAGAGGTGTCTCTGTTTTTTCAATGCTTTTATCAATCTTCAAACTCCATTATAAGTTATAAGTAAGTGTGTTCACTCATTCATTTTTCACTTCATTGTCATGAGTTAGCAATAGAATTAAACTTGATTTGTGAACATTTAACTAGAAGACACCAGTAGATAGCACACTATAAATTAACTCATAACTTTTCTATTAATTTGTTTGTTAGGAGAAATTTTTAACGAGCCCTTAGTGGCCCAAAAGCTTGTTTAAATAATTAAGAGATTAAGTCATAACTTTTCTATTAATCTATTTGTTAGGAGAAATTTTTAAAGAGCCCAAAATGACCCAAAAACTTGTTTAAATAATTAAGATTAAATTTTTTTTTTTTTTTGTTAGATACTTTAACACCCCACTATTATCTTGTAAAATTGAACATAATATGGGTAGAATTACAAATTGTACATCCTTGTTTTGCTTGGCTCTTTTACTTTTTATTATATTGTTATTATTATTTTTATTTTTTGTGACAAGGCTGTTCGGGCCAACTTGCTTGCTTAATTCTTTTGCTTTCCCTCTATCCTTGGTTGTGTCTCAAGGGTCGGGGTGATGGGGAGGTTTTCCCCTTTTGGTGTATTCCTTTCATTCTTTATAAAATTATGAGTTACCGGAATTTCTTTTTTAAAATATATAACATTGTTTATGTTTATCTACTTAAAATACTTAATTGAATACTTATTTGGTGAGTTAAATCTTAGATGAAGCGCATGAGATACATTAACTTGTTCAATATCCTAAAGGGGCGTTTGATTCAGGAATGTTAGATTACTAGGAATGTTGGATTATTGGAAAGATAGATTACCTTGGAAGATTATGGGGAATCTTTAGGAAAATGTGTTTGGTTAGTTGGTGGGTATGTTATATTAATATGTTTGGTTATGGGGAATAAATTGGTGAGTATGTTATTTAAATTACTAAATTGTCCCCTTTTCAAATATTAATATAATAATATTTTTATTATTAATTTTTGAATAATTTCTTTTAACCCCCAATATTTCAGATTTAGTTAAAACACCACCGCTTATATAAAACTTTAATTTATTACGAAATCACCCATACCTCCTGCTGCCGCTACCGCCACTGTAAACCACCACTGGAAGTCTCCGAAAGTCTTCGCCGCTCACCGTGACCAACAGGCTCCAAATGGCCATTTCTGGCCATATTGATGGCCAAAAATGGCCATATCAGGCTAGATCCCTGGCCATTAATTATCGGCCAGATCTCGGCGAGATCTGGCCATTAACGGCCATGGACCTGGCCGTTAGCGGCTAGATCTATTCCGGCCCGAATAGATCTGGCCTGATATGGCCCTTTTGGCCATCAATAAGAAACGGCCATATCGAAGTCTCCCGGAGCCTCCCACTGAATCTCGTTCTTTTTTAGGGACTCCGATGACTTTTCGACGGCGGTCCGTGGTGGTTGGCCCGTTGTCGACGGTTGTGGCTATGTGGCAGTGGTGGTGGTGGTGGCTAGGTGGCAATGGTGGTCTGTAAATTGTTTTAAATATAAGGACTTTATTGTCCAAAATTTTAATTAAACAAGGGTAAAATTGAAATAAGATATTAATGTAAATTTATTTTAAAATGAGGGCATTATTATCCAAAACTTTTATTAATAAGGGATAAAATTGTAACAAAAAAAGATAACCCTGATAATCTTAAAATACCTAAGAAAATGGAGGTAATCAGATTACTTCCAATATTACCAATAGTAACTACTATTGGTATTTGAAGATTACCGGAATATTATATTACTTGACAACCAAACGTAGTAATCAAATAATATAAGATTACATAACCCCCATTATCTCAGATTATCGCCAACCAAACATCCCCGAAGAGAAATGTTAAAACCAGGCCGCTTAGGTTTTAGATGTCAGCACCAAATACATTTGGTGAATTTGTTTTACGTCTACTTGTATTTAAAGCTTGTCAAGTCAATAAAGCAGAGGGAAAAAATTCTAGTCATTTATTTTCTTTTATTGCATATAAACTGTTCATATTAGAATGACATTGAGCTCGTGTCTCGGTCATGTGCTTTGATTAATCAGGTTATCACCCCATTATGTTTATCTTTGTTTTGAACAGAAATGCCATGTCAAGAACAAGGATATTAGGAAATTCCTTGACGGTATCTATGTCAGTGAAAAGGGCACAATATTTCTTGAAGAAGAATGATTACCTATCCATTTCATGTTATAGTAATGTTTTCGGAGTTTTTGGTTCTTTTTACCGTCAGTATGAAAACGATAGTTTGTTTTTTCTAGAATTTTTTGTATTAGAGAATTTTGGATTTCAAAGTACTAGTCTTTTAATGGTTTTGTTTCAAAATTTGTTATGGATATTATCGAGACATTGCTATATTGCTCCATTTATCCTTATTGAAACCCACTTTTCAGAGGTTGGATAGTTGGATTTTGTTTGCTGAGTTATTTCTTTGCATCTTTCGTTGGTCAATATTTTGATAATGTTATATTAATCCATAGAGTTAAATTGTATTTGTAATCATGGAGTGCTCAAATCTTGGGTTGAAAGGGTCTCCTCACTTTGAGTTTTTGCTCTAGGGTTTTGGTGGGGTTTGAAACTTAGGTTTTTATTTATTTAGGAAAGATGCTTAGAAAGCATGTGTTGGTTAACAAAAACCAAACACGAAGACAAAATTTTACAGATTTTAATTGGTATATCAAGATTATCATCATCATGGAGGGGTAAAATAAAAGTTAATGTTGGAGGGATTCTAGCATGAATCCATTGATTCTATATGGTGTATTTTAAACTTTTGACCACTTTTATTTGGACGTGGAGTCAGAGAGTGTATATAACACCTTTTTTTTGTAACTACAAAAATAGCCATGCTGAATCTGTTTTGAGAAGTCATTAACTAAAAGTTTGTGAGATTTTTGCGAGTTTACTAGGCATTCCAAAAGATCCTCAAACTGGGTTTTATTTGTTGGAGAAATGAGTGTTTAAATTTGTTGAAGAGATGTTGGAGGTGACAAACTTTGAAAACTTAAAGAAGGAAATGGAGTTTGAGGGTGGCAATGGATTGCCTTTTTGAAGTCAAGATATAGTACCCTACAAGAATTGCAGGATGCCTAAGAATTTCTAAGCTTAAAAGCTCCATCAAATGCTAAACAAATAAAAGAAGATTCGCCTCTATTGTAATTCAATAACCCCTTACAATGTTATGTACAAGTTTGTTCGTAAATGCAAAATGCAAATAAATCTAAATCCAAAAATGGATACGGTTAGGGCTCTGTGTTTGCCGGGAGTCAAACCCGAGTCTATTGCTTGGAAGGCAATTATCCTAACCGTTGGACTACAAACGCTGATGAAAAGTATGAGTTCCGTGCCACTTGATTTACTGTAAGTCTTTTTCATCAATATGGGTTAATAACATTAATCCGCTTGAAGTAAGATAAAATAACAAAAAAAAATTCTGAAGTTTCGGAAATAGCATAAATCTTATACTGTTAAGTTTTAAGTGTAAAAATAAATGGTAGAAAAGTAATTTGGTAATATGTTCTAACTTATAACTAAGTAAATTTTAACATCTCATAGTTTATTAACGATAAAAGAATTTTTGTTATTTTAGAAACATTAGGGTAATTTGTCTTTTTATATCATACCTTAGGGGGACAATGTCTTTTAACCCTTGGATAATTTAATTTCAATATGCTTGTTATGTTAATTTTGGGAATGTTTCATAATGGTTTAATAATGTTAAAGAGGGTTTTATATAATATAACTAATGTCCAATCAACTTTCTTTGAAAAGAATATGCTTAAAAATTAACCCCAAGGAGGGGTTAGTCTAGCAGTCAAAGAGGTTGGCTCACATCTTTAAGTTTCTGGGTTTAAACTTTGGATTCATATACCACAATAATATTGTGACTTCTTGGTCTTTTGGACTTATAGGATGTTCAATAGATCTCGATGATTAATTAAGGTGTATGTAAATTGACTTGGATACTCCTATTATCAAAAAAAAAAAAAAATTATATGCTTAAAAAATATAGAGAAAGATCTAGTGTTGCCAATGTCTATTACTTAATTTCCAGAGAGTTTAGGCATGAATACTTGGTTAAGGCCACTACTCTAGGCTTATAATGCCCAAATTTGGAAACCGTGTACCAATTAACTCAGCCTCTGCCACGTCATTCTAAAGTCAACGATCCATCTTTCTATTTATCTTCTTCTTCATCACCAAAAAGAAATAACCCTAATCTTCTTCTTCATCAAAATGGGAAGACTCAGCCACGACCCTTTCATTCAACACTTCAGCCACCATCATCAGCTCCAGCTAACCCAAACCCTAACGCCAACGACACCGTTTTTTTCTGGCTGCAACCGTCAGTCCTCCGGCTGGAGGTACACTTGCAGACCCTGGAACTTCTCCCTCCATCTTTCATGTTCCCAGATGCCTCAGCTCATCAACCACCCCTCTCATCCTCTCCATCCTCTCTCCCTCCTCCCAAAACCGCTCTACTCAGCGGCGCCTTCAACTGTGATGCGTGCGGCCACCAGAGCCACCGCTTCAGCTACCACTGCAATAACTGTGACTTCGATTTACATATTCTTTGCGCCTCCAAACCACTCTACGTTACCCACCACGCCCACGCCCACGCCTGCCGCCTCTCGCTCTCGTTTTCTCCTCCACATCAAGCGAAAGGATTTTCTTCCGATATTTGTCGTAAGTTCGGGGCGAATCATTGGCTGTATCATTGTGGGAACTGTGAGTTTGATGCGCATTTGGATTGCGCTTCCAATACTCATCAAATTCAGCACTCTATTTCGTTTCCAGGGGGAAATTATCATAATGGGGTGATGAATCAGCAGCAGTTTGTGCATAGTCAAAGCATGGGAGGCATGCAGATGCAAAGTAATAATTATCAGCAGTTTCAGCAGCAGCCATGTTTGAGTGGGAATTCTTTGATGAATGCTGCGGTTCAAGGGTTTGTTGAAGGTGCGGCTCAATCTTGATCTCAACGTCATTTTAAAAAAGTTTATCGTTGAATTTAACAAGTATATAATAACGAGGTTTTAATTAATTAAAAACACGTGATTAGTAATTTTTTAAGATAAACTTGTACTATTGTATAGTAGTGAACACCGACTTTAAAAAGAATTAACATTTGATAATGACTTGTAAAATAGAGTAACCTTGGGGGTGTCAGTGATAAATCGTAAAACCTTGGGGGAGGTCTCAATAATAACCCTGCTATTAATGATTAAAAAAATTATTCATATCAATACCCTTGTTATAAACTTTTTCTTTTTTTTTTGTTTAACAAATGGGATATTTACATTTACACCCTAAAGGTTCTAGATAAACTCGTTGAACCCACATATTTCCGATACTGATAAAAACACTCATGTGTTGAGATCTTATAAATTAAATGAAATACCCACTAAACCGAAGTCAATTTTAACCCCAAAAACCCGAGATTAGGGCAGGAGATAGAGGGAGCAATATCTTAACGGGGATGGGGCTAAATATGAAGGTACTTGGCCTTGTCCTTGAAAATTGCCAACCCTACCCCCAAATCCCAATCAGCCATACCCTTTTTCTTGTATTTATACAAATTCAATCTTATGACCCATTAGCAGAAAGTTACAATAAAATTAATGAAAGTTTTAATTAATTAACTTGGAATTATTCTTAATTAAATTATGGAATTAAGCTTTAATGTACTCACCATATGTTTGAGATTCAGAGCGTGCATCGAATCAAAAGAGTTTAAACAAAAGTATCAGTGCTTTAATTGCCAACAGGTGTCAAATTTTTGTTTTGGCCTACTTGAGATAATAAAATTCAATTTCCCATCATTTAAAACCCTAATTTATGCCTTTTTTCTTTGAGATTACTTGTACAAATCTTTTCACAGTTAATTAAGAGTAAAAGTACATTGCAATATTTTTAAAAGAAAAATTTACAAAAAAAAAAAAAAAAATTAATGGGAGGAAATAATTATCCTAAAATAAAATATCAAATTCAATTGTTGCATGTTTGTTAATTTTCAAATAGCCTATTTGATATCGGGAATTGCATGACCTTTTTAATTGCTATATGTATACTGAATTATCAGTTTGTGATATTAGTGTATACAAACTGAATTTGTCCATTAGTTTGTTTAATCGGATGCCTATTGCAATTTTTGCAGTTTTTGATTCGATTGTATTAGTTGCTTGTTTTATGCAATTATATTGTACAAAAGGCCTGGTTTTGGTACAATATTTTGTGGGCTGGTTAAGTAGTGTCATGTTTTTAAGGCATGTTTGGTTTGCCTATATTGAAGAATTTTGGGTAATTTTGTTGACTTCCATCAATTTGCTTTGTATTTCAATTGTATTTGTTTGATTAGAAGTATGTTTTATTTGGAGCTAGAGCTGGTTTTGTATGAACAAAATCTGATTTTGTTTTTGTTTGTTTGTTTGTTTGTGAAACAGGTGTGAATCAGTTTGAGCAAAATTGTTGATTGTCTCGTTTTGAAGAGAGTAGAGAGAAGATGGTGAGAGGCGAGACATTGAGAGCTTATAGAGATTTGATTAGACTCACAAGATATTCATTCGCCGAAGACACCATGATGAAAGAGATTCAACATGAATCACCATGTTAACTCTGATACTGAGATCCATAAACTCTTTTAACGTGCACGTTTATTCTCTCTTCTCATTAGATCTTTGATTTCCAAAGTTGAACTCAAGTTGAGTTCTTCATAACACTAACATGTAAAAAATGTTTGTAACGTTCAAAAATGTGAACGTGAAAAATATAAATTTACCCCGATATTTGTCACTCAATCAACCTTAGTCTCAAACGTTTTCAAAATATACAATTAACCACCTGTCTGACTATCCGTACTTCAATATTCACAAAAATGACAAACTACCCCCTAGAAAATAGAAATCCAGCCACCAGTCACAATCCAATAACTTAAGCTAAAACAAGGCAATCTGGGCCTTGTTAATAATAAGCTAGCCCACCACCAAATAATAAAACCCAATTACTAAACCAAATAATCCTGGGCCTTAATGTTAATAGGCCAGCCCACCAATCAAAAAAACCCACCAAAGCCTTTTTAATACCAGGCCAGCACCGAAACAATTAAGACCCAACGGCCCAAACAATTTACTAGGCCCTATTAGTCAAAATAGGACTTTTCGTAGATTCTGTTCTTGCATGCAATCTTATTTTTATATTATATAATATGACCGTACAATTGCGTTTTACAATTTTTATAAAACGATTAATAGTAATTATTCCCCTTACATATAATCGACTGACAAAAATCCTTTAAGAAAATAAATAGAAATTCCTTTATTATTAATTGTTTTCTGTATTAAAATAAATGATAAAGAGATAATTTTCCATTATTAGCTAATTAACGATAGAAAACTTTTGTTTTTTTTTCTGAAATTTGAAGGGAATTTTGTTATTTAATTAAAGAGAGGGGGGTTAAAGGAATCCCTTTATAAAAATATATCATATTATTATAATAAAGAAATATTTACAACCATGAATAGTAAAAGCACGGTAAGTATCGACTAACAACAAATCAAGGGTTTTATTTTAACCAATTAAATATTAATTCTAATAATATTCCCAATTTACTTTTTTTTTTTTATATATATTATATTTTCAGCTTTAGGGTTTAGAATTGAGGGGGGTGAAGGAAACGTTTGTATAGATATCTCGTAGGGTTAGTTTTGTGAAATGGGATGTAGTACGTTATATCCAAGAATTTTAGTAAATTTCAATTAAAAATCATATGGTAATATAAATATTAAAAAAATAGATTTAGGCCTCACATAACACCATTTAAATATATTATTAGAAAATATAATTTAATAAAATAATTTTATGTTGGTGGTTGAAGGTGGAGCTTGAGGGAGCTGATGCACATCAACTTCCAATTTATTTAATAAAACAAATGCGATTACTTTTACTATCACCCCCCTTCATGGTTTTCTTCTGCCTTTTCCCTGTTGAAAGAACACAGATAAAACAAGCGACAGTTAATGAAAAGAGAGTAAAATCTGCTTATATTATCATGTTTGATGAGGTAAAAGAAAATAGTTAATGAAGATAGAATTCAGAGACTAGATAATGGTTTAAATACTTAATTTTGACATCAACAACTCGTACGTGTAAAATGTTAAGTAGATATAAAAAGTACTAAACCTGGCAAAATACTATTCATACCCTCGGATAAAAGGGTATCCGCACCCAACGGAGGGATACAGATAAACCATTATTCAACCCGTATAAAATTGACCCACTTTTGAAAGATCCATGCAGCAGAAAATAAGCAGGGTGGACCGGAGGTGATGCCCACTGATACACTGCATTTTACTTTAAAAAAAATTCAAAAACTGAAAAACTTTAAAAAAATTCAAAAACTGAAAAACATTTCTCTCTCATGCTGCTCAGCCATCTCAGCCATCATTACTCATTAAACTCCACTACTCCCCTTTAGTAACAATTTATTAAATTATTGTATATTTTAGTTGGTCGTTTAATTAATGTTTATGCCACTAAATTTGATAATTGAGAAAAAAAAAAATCATTTTATGCGGGTGACCCGCAGGTTGACTCGTACCCGTATGGACGGGTGTAGGTCATGCATATGGCTACCCATACAAAAAAATTACCCGTGGCTCTGTGCCCGTTTCACCCGTGACCCGTTGCTACCCTGCTCATATGCCGCCCGCCCTGCCCGCTTGCCGAGTCTAGAAATTACACATGATAGAAAAATATGAAACGAGAGAATAAATGAGAAGCGGTTTTTAAAGTGGTTCGGATGCTCAAAAGCGAATCCTACGAGCACTGCTATTGTATTAATAGATGGATACAGTCAAGTCGCATGTGACTAGCTGAGTTTCAATCTAAAGAGAGTGTGTGTAAGCTGTTTTAAACTAAGATCAGTTAATCCCATAAATGAGAGGGGTGTCATCTATTTATAATGGGGGAGTTCAAGGTAATGATTACGAGTCTACAAGTAGGTAGATACCGTGCAAGTCATTCCTTGTATCCCATTGGTTATTTATATGGGAAATATCCTCAAATTGCGTAGGGTTTGGGCAAGTGAATAACATCTGGCCACTCGCAAGCTTGACATTCATCTGTTGCACTGACAAGAATCATATCTCTTTCGTCACCACACAACGTGACAGCGCTTAGACGATACAAAACCTTCTTGAGTCCTAATTGGCTCTTACTGACGAATGTCAGCCCTAACGTTTTAGGTATAACAAAACCAAAACAGAAATAAAAATGGTTACCGAAACAGCAGCGGAACTAAGAACAAGACCAAAAAAAAAAAAAAAAAACGAGGGGATAGATTAAAATAATAGCAATGGAGCAAATGAAAATTGAAGGGTCAGATCTCTTTCTTAACGCGGTTGAGAGCAACAATGATATTTAAAAATGAAAATCCCTCCCCTCTCACGCGTCTCTTTAATTCTGGATAATTACATTTAAATCAAGAGAATTTATACCAGATATTTAAATGATGTATATATTTTTTTTTTTCTCAAACGCAAAGCATTTGTTATATTTGTGAAAAACTACCCACAAAAACCAGAACTTGCCTTCGCCATTATCAACTCCGTGTATAGTAATTATATTGGTATATGTAGGAAAAAACAAGAAGATATATTCAAAGAACCAAACCTAAACTATCTTTGGGTGGTCGAATGGTTCAATAGATACTCTTAAGTGTATTATTTAAGAGACTTGAGTTTAAGTCATTCTCCGGTTGTTAATAGAGTAGTCATTAAAGCTTTTACTCGACCGTTAGTTTCACGGTCCCGCGAGATTAATTGAGGTGTACTTAGTTTCAAGGTCTTACGATATTAATTGAGGTGCACGTAAGTTGGCCGGACACTCCTGATTAAAAAAAAAAAAGAAAAACCACCTAATCTAATATCTCAAATAGTAACAATTTATAAATTTATTATTATGATTTAATTGAATTTGATAGATTTCATACTAAACCCACAAATTACAGAGAATGTGTAAGTATCTCTAAAAATCACCCATGAAGACCAATGGTATAATCGGTGAGATACCTGAACATTAATCTATTAGGAGGGTCAATATTTCTATTCCATACACGTTTATTACTCAACAGTTTAATACTATATATTATCCTAAACCTAATCCATTTAGTGCATATTAGATAAGGGCCTTTATTCAAGAGCAGCCCTTGAGATTACCAAAACCTTGATTAAACCTAATTAAGTAGGGGATATTAAATGGGGTTTTAAAGAGAAATTTTAAACATATAATAGAAGTATATTTAGTGATGGGGATACTGATCTATTTGATGGGGGTTATAAAACAAATCATCGTTTAGAAAATGTCCAAGCAATAAACCACCTAATTTCAGGGAATAACACTTTCGTTCTAAAGGTTTAGCTCAACTACCCTTTACCCTAATATATTGAAAATCTTAAAGTTTCATCCAAATATTTTAATGATAGTTAACTTTCTTTCCATGGTGGAAGGTGTTTATTGAATATTAATTCATTTTTATAATTTAAATTTACAAATTTGGAATTAACCAAATACATATTAACAATTAATATTATAAATATTTAAAAATTTTGATTAATTTTATCAAAACCAATGCCCTAATCTACAACACAATCATTCGAATTGATTTTTTTTTTTTACTTTTGAAAAAATGCCAATCAATAGAAAGCTTATATCATTTAATATTCTAATATTTAATATACTTTATATGATAGTAAAATATAGTTTACTATTTTTTGTTTTGTATAAACATTGGAATTATATGTTATGTGAAAACATTATCACGAGCCAAACTCGAGTACCAAGATACTCGACTCGGCTCGTATACATCCCTAACTTACGTTATAGCGTAAGATTACGCGGCTCCTAATTTATTGACGCAATCTATACGGCTGCCATGTGGCAGCAAGATTTACATATAAACTAGAACAATTGTAATTGAAACCGGTTCCGAAAAATCAAAATAAACAATATTTTAAGATTTTTGCAATTACTATTTTAATTCATTTAATTTTTTGAAAATAGAAAATAAATGAAATTATAATTTAAATTGGATGTAACTCAAATATTAAAAGTATCAAGTCTGATATTAAAAGTTTCAAATGTTAAGATATTATTTATTAATTTCAAATATGTTTTTGATATAAAATTCTACTAATTTTCAATTGAATGTTATTCTTTTCAAGTATTTTGTAATATTCGGTAAATGTTGTTTTATATTTCAAATGCTAATTTTTGTCTAATTCCACATTAAACAACCATTTAAGCAACTGATAATCCTCTATAAAGTAAAAAGTTTAAGATTATCAAACAAATATTACTGATTTTGGAAAATATCAGGTATTCAATATCAAGTTTTGATAATTTCATGTTTTATGTTACCTATGTTAAGTAAAGTATTCAAGATTTCATATAGGTTATTTTTTTGTTGTAAGTGTGAAGACTGAAATGGTGTCGTATTACATGATTAAGTAATATGTAGTCGTTTCATGAGAATCAAAGGATCAATCAGGACCATCAGTTACCCTGAGATCCAACAGCTGCAGTTTAATCCAAGCCTGGTCAATGATATTTAAGCAGATGAATCTTCAGTCTTCATAGAGTTTTTTAGGTCGATACTGTATAGAAAGAAAATTGCTCTCTTAGGGTTTCTCTCATCCTGAAATCATGATCTTTGTAACTGGTTTGAGTGATTGGTGTTAGTCATTCTGTGAGGGGGTATTGTCTCTCAAATGGCTAGGGAATCTTAGTTTTACTTCTCTAGGTTGATTGTTACAGGTTGGTTGTTTTTAGGGTTTTTTTTCTTGGATTGACTGATTCGAAGTCTGTAATTTGTAAATTGATTCTTGATAGTGCAATGAGCTTCTCCTGTTTCTAGAGCTCAACATGGACGTAGCCTTCCCATTCTTGGAAAGATGAACCAAGTTAAAATTGTGGTATTGCTTCTTTCTGTGGTTGCTTGATCTGTTAGATTTGGTAGGTTTGTGTGTGTGATTTTACAACATTTTTCAATTAAATTTTAATTCAAAATAAAAAATAAAAAATTAATTTTAACTTTAATTTTTTTAGATGAAGAAAATATTTTATTAATAATAAATTAAATTATGTGTTAATAATTTGTAAAAGTTTCAAGTTAAGTATTTTAAGTTTCAAATTTCTAGTTTTTAGAATCAAACTCTTTTCATTTAAAATGCAACGTAAAAAATTTCATGTTTGATGTTAATATATAGTACAAATCTTACTATTCAAGTTTCCATTATGTTAATAATTGTATTGCTTTGAATGTAACTTTTTCATTAATCTTTCTATAAAATAATTTCACCTTCCCCAACATTTTAAAAAGATACTCTATTTGTTATTTTTTGTATAGTTTATTATGTTATTTTTTTTTTTTAAATCAACCCTTCCCAAAATAAATTTTTGGTTTCTTCCCTGGGTTGAGCCCGACCGCGGCAACATGGTGTAACAATATCATAGTCTTAAACAACAATGTTGAAATTAATCAAATAATATAATTATTGTGGTAATACTACTTTAAGTATATGATGATAGAAAAACAATAAAATTTATCTAATTAATTGCACAACGATGATATGTTAGTTGAGACTCTCAATGTTTAAAGCTAGATATTAATTTTTCTGTTATTTTATTATTTATTATTTTTCTATATTATTTTTTGGTAACCGAGGACCAGATACTACTTATAATTTACAAAATCGATTCATGTTCTCTAATTAATTTTGTTCTAGCCATTCCTCCCCTTGAATAAAGACAAAGCTAATTGCAGGATAAGTGACTAAAATTGTGTTTAACCCATGTGGAAATGATACGTCCCAACAAATATTACTTATTTTTCTGCCTCCTTTCATTGATAACTTTGGCTGCTTAAATAAGCAAACCACGTACAAACAAACAAAAAATGAAGGGAAACTAGCAACTGGAACTCAAACACGTAAAACAAAGCATAACGACAGTGCAATAACAAACTGAAATAAAATGACCGAAAATGAAGGGAAACTACGGATGAGTAAACTGCATTTCCTTCTGCAAGTAAACTGCCACGAGCCCATGACCCAGTCCATTCCTGCATGGACTCCGTCTACTGTCTACGTTGCATGCATGTCCTAGCTCATCACATTTTCTTCTCTACTTTCTCTCTTCTCTTCTCCCTTCTCTGCTTCCAGAAGCCTGCAAATCAAATAAAATCAATTAAGTCATGTAATTTTCAAACCACATTTGAATTGTTTGTTTGATTACTTACCTTCTGGACCTTAATGGTGGTGTCGATTGATTAGTCTATATAGCCACATACTAGACATACATAACCGATGTCATTTTTTAAGATAAAAATATGCTGACACGGTTCATTTTCTACGTGAGTTGGCTTTTCAACCACATCCTACAAAAAAGAAGCGAAAAAAAATATGACCGAAAAAAATGTTTTGTTGGATTTAATAGAAATGAATAGATAAATGATATATAAAAATAGAAAGACCAGAGTACCTCGGATTTGAAAGATTCCAAGGCCATTGCCATCTCCTCCCAAAGTTCTGCCAAATCGTCTTCTTCAGTCTCGGCACTGGAGTGTTTTGAATCATTAGACATTTTAACTTCACAAAAACTTAAGAAATGAAGAGTTGCAGAGAACAACTAACAAATATTTGATTGTTCCTAACAAAAACAAAATATGAACGATAATATATAGAGAGTTTACCTTGAGAGAAGAAGGAAAAAGCGTGCCTGGGCGTAGAGGTCGAAAATTGCATTACCCTGAGAGAAGAAGGAAAAACGGTGCAAAGATAGCGCAGGTCCAAAAATGGCATGATATTGATACTCTGTATCTGGAGAAGCTGCAAGTTTGAGATTTGGACTGTAAACGATTAATTAAATAAATATTTCATTAAATTAGTTTCACCTACTTTCACCTACTTTCACCTACCTTCTATGCGTTATTACTTTCTTCGCAATTGCAGTTAAAGACTCCCAACGCTACCACAAGTTGTGATGGTATCAGAAAAGAAAAAGTTTTTACAAGAGTTATAATTGTCGATAGTCTGACTTGACTTGGGGTCCACCTTCCTTATCGGGATTGGATCCATTTTTACTTTGTAGTTCAAGTGTTCAATGTCCTATATGTATCCCCAGCCGTTTGATCTTCATCCCTTGAATTGATTGGCCCAGAATCCAACAAACCAAAGAAGCACACCATTTAATGGTGGCACATCTTACATGGATCCTTGAGCCGATCCGGTCCCGATCGGATCTCCCATCACTAATATTGATGAGCTCATTTTTTTCAAGTAACCGATAATTATGTAATTGGTTTACATTTTTATAAATTAATTAATCACCCTAATTAACTGATTAACAAAAAGAATAAAATGAGGTTGGTAACCCAAAAAGGCTCTATGCAGAGGATTGTTACGCACCCGAGGTAGCATCATGTGAAGAAATTGAAACACGTGGCGTAATCCTAGTGTTTTGTTTACTCCTTCGTCTTGTCATAGAGGCTACAAAACAATGAACATAACATGTTACACAATCTAACTCCCACACAATTTTTGTTCACGCCAGATCCACTTGCTTCAACGGCTATTCTTTTCTACTAAAATAAATAAATAGACAAAAAAAAAAAAAAGGTTTCATCAATGTATTTCAACAACAATGTGCTGTAACAAAACCTCGTAGTGAGATTTCACTGCATTCATTCTTTTGATATATGAGGGTAGAGATGAAAAAAAAAAAAACCCATAAAACACCTAAAACCTCTTAAGAAATATAAAAAGTCTATTAAAAAAAGGTACCATTTTTTTTGGTTTGGTTAATAAGTCGTTAAAGTTAAACGGATACGATATGATAGTGATACGGTACAAGTTTTTTTATAAATTTTTCTTGTGCAGTATGGTTTAATTCAACTGAAAAACCTAACTGTACCCTATTGTCTACCCCTATGTGAGGACAGCTAACTTTGCTTTATCATTAAATATCAGGTCCATCCCCCTCCCGTCCCGCCTTGAAGACGAGGATGGGGACGGGGACGAAGAAACTCTCCGTCCTCCCTGAGGACAAGGCGAGGACGGAGATAGAGGTCTATATAGCCACATACTAGACATACATAGCCGATGTCATCTTTTAAGATAAAAATATGCTGACACGGTTCTTTTTCTACGTGAGTTGGCTTTTCAACCACATCCTATAAAAAAGAGCGAAAAAGAATATGACCGAAAAAAATGTTTTGTTGGATTTAACAGAAATGAATAGATAAATGATATATAAAATTAGAAAGACCAGAGTACCTCGGATTTGAAAGATTCCAAGGCCATTGCCATCTCCTCCCAAAGTTCTGCCAAATCATCTTCTTCAGTCTTGGCACTGGAGTGTTTTGAATCATTAGACATTTTAACTTCACAAAAACTTAACAGAGTACCATTTTTCTTAAAACCAAATTGTATAAATTTCATCCTCTCATCCTTCACACCTTAAATAACATTTCCCACTATTCCACAGTGACACTGTTCATCCAAGTTCTTGCATTCACGTAGCTAAATTTCACCCCATTTCCATGGCAAACAAGAGCACTTCCTCCCCAACTTCACCCCAACCCCCATGGGAGTGTGCCAACCTGAAAATACAAGAAGAACTTGATGATGTTAAGAAGAATATGTCCAGTATGATGGAGTTGATGGTTAGCATGTCTAAGGACATTGCTAATCTATCCCAACCAAAACCCACCTTTGCGGAATCCCTACAACCGCCCAAACGGGAAGGTCAACCGCATTACCGTCAAAGAACCATAATTTGGACTCCACTGTATATGGAATATTTAAGAGATAGTAGTGCATCCTCTAGTGGATCCGAGGCTCCTAGGAGGAGAAGAATTGATGACGATAGGGGTATCAAAATAGACTTGCCTGAATTTGAGGGTAGCGTAGACCCTAATGCTTTCCTAGATTGGCTGAGTGATATTAAGAGAGTGTTTGAGTTTAAGGGGTATACGGATGAGAAGAAATGTAAGGTAGCTATTCTGAAGTTTAAGGGATATGTTTCTTGTGGTGGGAAAACACTAATAAAAAAAGAGAAAGAGAGGGGAAGACTAGAGTAAGGTCATGGGATAAATTGAAAAGAATGTTGAAAAAGAGATTCTTGCCCGACAATTACAAGCAAGATCTCTACATGAGCTTGTATAATCTTAAGCAAGGGGATAGGAAAGTAAAGGAGTATATAAGGGAGTTTGAGGGCCTTATGATGAGAAGTGATATTTCGGAGGAAAATGAGCAAACCATCACTCGGTTTTTGGGAGGATTACAAAGAGAAATAGCTCACAAAGTGGAATTGCAACCTTATCATTCCTTGGGGGATGTATGCAAGCTAGCCAACAAGGTTGAGAAGCAACTCCAAAGTTTGAAACTTTCAGCACCAAAACCGTATTTCAAGGGCAGCAACTCCTACAAAGGATCCCCGTCTTATTCCAAACCTTATGTCAACAACAACAAAGACAAGGGCAAGGAAATAGTGAATGAAGCACCTAAGGAGAAACCAAAATTTGTGGCTCAAGGAGGCACTCGAGGGGATTTGAAGGACAAGAAATGTTTTAAGTGTCATGGCTATGGACACTTTCAAGTCAATTGTCCCAACAAGAGGGTAATGTCCCTCAAAGAGATACAAGAGATCGAAGAGGCTGTCCAAGAAGAAGAATTTGAAGAGGAAGAATCCGAGAGTGGTGAGGAGATTGTTGAAGAAGCTGATGTTGGTGATGCATTGATTTTGAAAAGGGTTTTGCATGCACAAGTTGACTCTACCGAAGAACAAAGGGGAAATTTGTTCCAAACCCGTTGCACCATCAAAGGGAAGGTATGTTCAGTTATTGTTGATAGTGGGAGTTGTACCACTGTAGCTTCCACCACCCTTATTGAAAAATTGAAGCTTCCTACCCAAAAACGTAGCCACCCTTACAAATTGCAATGGTTGAGCAATGGGAGCACCCTTAATGTTACCAAACAAGTAGTAGTCCCCTTTTCCATAGGTAAGAGATATGTGGATGAAGTGTTGTGTGATGTAATACCAATAGATGCTTGTAATTTGTTGTTAGGTAGGCATTGGCAATATGATAGGGAAGTTGTCCATGATGGGAGGAAGAACACTTACACTTTTAGGTTCAACAAGAAAACCATCACCTTAAGCCCTTTGCCACCCCATCAAACACTTTCCACACCTACACCAACCAAAACCGAAACCTCACAAAAGAACCTATTTCTCAATGGCAACTAGATTGAAAAGGCCATCACCAAACATAAACCCATCCTAGCCTTGCCTATCGCCGAGAGAAGAGAAGTTGATGCAAGTACACCCCATCCCCTAGTCCAACCTTTATTACATGAGTATGAAGATGTTTTCCCTAATGAGTTACCACCCGGGCTGCCACCTTTAAGGGGAATAGAACATCATATTGATTTGCTACCCGGGGCAACTTTACCAAACAAACCAGCCTATAGATGCAATCCGGGAGAGTCCAAGGAGTTGCAAAGGCAAGTGGATGAGCTAATTAGTCAAGGGTATGTGAGGGAGAGCATGAGTCCTTGTTCGGTTCCAGCCCTCTTGGTACCGAAAAAGGATGGGAGTTTTCGGATGTGTGTGGGTAGTAGGGCTATCAACAACATTACCATCAAGTATAGGTATCCTATACCGAGGCTTGATGACATGCTTGATGAGTTGCATGACTCTTGCATCTTCTCTAAGATAGACTTGCGGAGTGGGTACCATCAAATCCGAATGAGAGAAGGGGATGAGTGGAAAACAGCCTTCAAAACCAAGGGAGGGCTTTTTGAGTGGATGGTCATGCCTTTCGGCCTCTCCAATGCACCAAGCACCTTCATGAGGTTGATGAATGAGGTACTTAAACCTTTTTTGGGTAGATTTGTTGTTGTTTATTTTGATGACATATTAGTGTATAGTCATAGTGAGGATGAGCATAAAAACCATCTTAGGCAAGTGTTTGAAGTGTTGAGAAAACAAAAATTATATGCTAAGATGGAGAAATGTGAGTTTTTTATGGAGAGGGTAGTCTTCTTAGGCTATGTGGTTTCGGGAGAGGGAATTATGGTTGAACAATCAAAGGTTGAAGCAATTAGAAGTTGGCCCGAACCTAAGACCATTAGTGAAGTAAGAAGCTTTCATGGTTTAGCCTCATTTTATAGGAGATTTGTGCCCAACTTTAGTACTCTAATGTCACCAATCACCGAGCGCTTAAAAAAAGGGAGTTTTGAGTGGACAAGAGAGGCAAAAGATGCATTTGAAGTGATTAAAAAGAAGCTTTGTGAAGCACCCGTTCTAGCTTTACCCGATTTTTCTAAGGTTAGTAGAGTTGGGATAGGGGCAGTCTTTACTCAAGATAAAAGGCCATTAGCATATTTTAGTGAGAAACTCAATGATTCTAGGAAGAGATATAACACTTATGATAAAGAGTTCTATGCCATTATTAGAGCCTTAGATCATTGGAGTCATTATTTGAGGCGCATTCGGATCACCAAGCTCTCAAGTTTATCAATGGGCAACATTAGTTGAACTCAAGGCATGCCGATTGGGTTGAGTTCCTTCAATCCTTTTCATTTGTATCCAAGTACAAGTAAGGAAGTACTAATGTAGTTGCGGATGCATTATCAAGGAGGTACTCCATCCTTTCTATTTTGGATGCAAGAGTACTTGGGTTTAGCATGATGAGGGAGCATTACAAAGAAGATGAACAAATGGCCGAAATTATGGCTAAGTGTTCGAGGGGGAGCTTTGAGGATTATGTGGTTCAAGAAGGATTTTTGTTTAAGGGAAACCGGTTATGTGTAGCTCAAGGGAGTCTTAGAGAATTACTTATAAGAGAGGTGCATGGAGGGGGGCTTGCAAGTCATTTTTGGGTTACCAAAACCTTAGAGATTCTTAAGGATCATTTCTTTTGGCCTAAGATGATTGGGGATGTCCAATCCATAGTGGCAAGGTGTGGGGTATGTCATAGAGCTAAGAGCCATTTCAAGCCGGGGATGTACACTCCATTGCCCATTCCTAACCAACCATGGGAAGACTTGAGTATGGACTTCATTGTGGCATTGCCGAGAACCCAAAGAGATAAAGATTCCACAATGGTTGTTGTTGATAGATTCTCTAAGATGGCACATTTCATTGCATGCAACAAAACCAATGATGCATCACATGTGGCTGAATTATTCTTCAAAGAAATCGTGAGGTTGCATGGTGTACCGAGGAGCATAGTGTTGGATAGGGATACAAAATTTCTTAGCCATTTTTGGAGGTCTTTGTGAAGTAGATTGGGTACCAAACTTTTGTTTAGCACTTCCCATCACCCCCAAACTGATGGTCAAACCGAAGTCACCAATAGAACCCTAGGAACCATCCTTAGAACCTTGGTGAGCAAGAGTTTGAGAGATTGGGACAACAAGTTAGCGCATGTCGAATTTGCCTATAATAGGTCCCCTGGTGCTACCACTAACCACTCTCCTTTTGAAGTTCTTTATGGCCTTAACCCTATCACTCCCATAGAACTTAGTATCCTACCCTTTGATATCCAATTGAGCCTTGATGCTAAGGAGAAGGCCAAGTCCATGAAGAAGCTACATGAAACAATTAGGGCCCAAATAGCAAAATCTAATGAAGCCTATAGAAAGAAAGCCAACAAACGTAGGAAACCCACCATTTTCCAACCGGGTGATCTTGTATGGGTTCATTTGAGAAAGGAGAGAGTTCCTTCCAAGAGGAAAAGCAAGTTGGCACCTAGGGCCGATGGTCCCTTTGAAGTCCTTAAGAGAGTTGGGGATAATGCATATAAAATTGATTTACCCTCTGAATTTGGCAATGTTTATGCGCTTTCAACATTGGGGACTTGTCTCCATACTTAGAAGATGACATACTTTCGGATTTGAGGACAAATCCTTCTCAACCCGGGGAGGATGATGAGAATCCAAGCCCATCATGCTCATCACAAATGCTAGGGATTTCAATGAAGACTCAAGGACAACATGAAGAACAACATTCGGCCCAAACAACCCAAACACTCAAGGAAGCTCACAAAATTGTCCAAGAGGTCTTAAGGTTCCAAGGCATAGCTCAAGCCCTATTTTGTGGCCCAAAACGTGAACAACAAGTGGGAACAACTTACATTGGCCCAAGCCCAAGTTTTGGATGTCATTTGATTCAAATTTTGGAGGAAAATCCCTAAAATTATTATTAAGGACATAGGTCCTTAAATTAGGGAAAGGTTGTCCATGACATTAAATGGGTATGGCTTGCTTTTGACTTGTGTGGTGGAGACTTTTTGTTTATTAATTTTCATGAAATATTTTAATGTTTCCATCATGTAATATTTGCTAGGGTAAATCCCTTAATTTTTGTAAAGCTTATTTAAAGGCCACTTGATCATTTTTGTAAGGAATATTGAAGTGAATAGTACTTTGCCTTGAGAATTGTTTTTCTCTTGTTTCCTTTACCCAACTTCGGCCAAACTTGGTGGTGGAGTGTCTATCAAGCTGGTGGAGTTTCCTTTAGGCTTGATTGATTCCTTGGTCATCTCTTTTGTAAGTTGTTTTCCTATAGCTTCAATTTAACTCTTTTCCGGATTTTGTTTTGCATGGTGTGTATGAGTCCGTTTATGGTGTATTTGAGCATGAGTACCTTTGTGCTGATTGGAGTTTGATATAAAGAGTTGTTCTAAGTTGTCTTAATGGTTGTGTGTGTGTATGAAGAGTGTTAGCCGAATGGTCTTAAGGTGTTGGAAGAAACCCTAGCCTAGGTGGAGTTAGAATTGGTTGATTTGGGGTAGTATATGAATTGTGGTTGTAAGAATTCATAACAGTTGCAGAAAAAACTAACAAATATTTGATTGTTCGTAACAAAAACAAAATATGAACGATAATATATAGAGAGTTTACATTGAGAGAAGAAGGAAAAAGCGTGCCTGGGCGTAGAGGTCGAAAATTGCATTACCCTGAGAGAAGAAGGAAAAAATGGTGCAAAGATAGCGTAGGTCCAAAAATGGCATGATATTGATATTCGTATCTGGAGAAGCCGCAAGTTTGAGATTTAGAGTAAGCGATTAATTAAATAAATATTTCATTAAATTAGTTTCACCTACTTTCACCTACTTTCACCTACCTTCTATGCGTTATTACTTTCTTCGCAATTGCAGTTAAAGACTCCCAACGCTACCACAGGTTGTGATGGTATCAGAAAAGAAAAAGTTTTTACAAGAGTTATAATTGTCGATAGTCTGACTTGACTTGGGGTCCACCTTCCTTATCGGGATTGGATCCATTTTTACTTTGTAGTTCAAGTGTTCAATGTCCTATATGTATCCCCAGCCGTTTGATCTTCATCCCTTGAATTGATTGGCCCAGAATCCAACAAACCAAAGAAGCACACCATTTAATGGTGGCACATCTTACATGGATCCTTGAGCCGATCCGGCTCCGATCGGATCTCCCATCACTAATATTGATGAGCTCATTTTTTCAAGTAACTGATAATTATGTAATTGGTTTACATTTTTATAAATTAATTAATCACCCTAATTAACAGTTAACAAAAGAATAATGAGGTTGGTAACCCAAAAAGGCTCTGCGAGGATTGTTACAGACGAGGTAGCATCATGTGAAGAAATTGAAACACGTGGCAGAATCCTAGTGTTTTGTTTACTCCTTCGTCTTGTCATAGAGGCTACAAAACAATGAACATAACATGTTACACAATCTAACTCCCACACAATTTTTGTTCACGCCAGATCCACTTGCTTCAACGGCTATTCTTTTCTACTAAAATAAATAAATAGACAAAAAAAAAAAAAAAAGGTTTCATCAATGTATTTCAACAACAATGTGCTGTAACAAAACCTCGTAGTGAGATTTCACTGCATTCATTCTTTTGATATATGAGGGTAGAGATGAAAAAAAAAAAAACCCATAAAACACCTAAAACCTCTTAAGAAATATAAAAAGTCTATTAAAAAAAGGTACCATTTTTTTTGGTTTGGTTAATAAGTCGTTAAAGTTAAACGGATACGATATGATAGTGATACGGTACAAGTTTTTTTATAAATTTTTCTTGTGCAGTATGGTTTAATTCAACTGAAAAACCTAACTGTACCCTATTGTCTACCCCTATGTGAGGACAGCTAACTTTGCTTTATCATTAAATATCAGTCCATCCCCTCCCGTCCCGCCTTGAAGACGAGGATGGGGACGGGGACGAAGAAACTCTCCGTCCCTGAGGACAAGGCGAGGACGGAGATAGAGGTCTATATAGCCACATACTAGACATACATAGCCGATGTCATCTTTTAAGATAAAAATATGCTGACACGGTTCTTTTTCTACGTGAGTTGGCTTTTCAACCACATCCTATAAAAAAGAGCGAAAAAGAATATGACCGAAAAAAATGTTTTGTTGGATTTAACAGAAATGAATAGATAAATGATATATAAAATTAGAAAGACCAGAGTACCTCGGATTTGAAAGATTCCAAGGCCATTGCCATCTCCTCCCAAAGTTACGCCAAATCATCTTCTTCGGTCCTTGGCACGGAGTGTTTTGAATCATTAGACATTTTAACTTCACAAAAACTTAACAGAGTACCATTTTTCTTAAAACCAAATTGTATAAATTTCATCCTCTCATCCTTCACACCTTAAATAACATTTCCCACTATTCCACAAAGGACACTGTTCATCCGGGTTACCGTTCACAGTAGCTAAATTTCACCCCATTTCCATGGCAAACAAGAGCACTTCCTCCCCAACTTCACCCCAACCCCCATGGGAGTGTGCCAACCTGAAAATACAAGAAGAACTTGATGATGTTAAGAAGAATATGTCCAGTATGATGGAGTTGATGGTTAGCATGTCTAAGGACATTGCTAATCTATCCCAACCAAAACCCACCTTTGCGGAATCCCTACAACCGCCCAAACGGGAAGGTCAACCGCATTACCGTCAAAGAACCATAATTTAGACTCCACCTGTATATGGAATATTTAAGAGATAGTAGTGCATCCTCTAGTGGATCCGAGGCTCCTAGGAGGAGAAGAATTGATGACGATAGGGGTATCAAAATAGACTTGCCTGAATTTGAGGGTAGCGTAGACCCTAATGCTTTCCTAGATTGGTGAGTGATATTAAGAGAGTGTTTGAGTTTAAGGGGTATACGGATGAGAAGAAATGTAAGGTAGCTATTCTGAAGTTTAAGGGATATGTTTCTTGTGGTGGGAAAACACTAATAAAAAAAGAGAAAGAGAGGGGAAGACTAGAGTAAGGTCATGGGATAAATTGAAAAGAATGTTGAAAAAGAGATTCTTGCCCGACAATTACAAGCAAGATCTCTACATGAGCTTGTATAATCTTAAGCAAGGGGATAGGAAAGTAAAGGAGTATATAAGGGAGTTTGAGGGCCTTATGATGAGAAGTGATATTTCGGAGGAAAATGAGCAAACCATCACTCGGTTTTTGGGAGGATTACAAAGAGAAATAGCTCACAAAGTGGAATTGCAACCTTATCATTCCTTGGGGGATGTATGCAAGCTAGCCAACAAGGTTGAGAAGCAACTCCAAAGTTTGAAACTTTCAGCACCAAAACCGTATTTCAAGGGCAAGCAACTCCTACAAAGGATCCCCGTCTTATTCCAAACCTTATGTCAACAACAACAAAGACAAGGGCAAGGAAATAGTGAATGAAGCACCTAAGGAGAAACCAAAATTTGTGGCTCAAGGAGGCACTCGAGGGGATTTGAAGGACAAGAAATGTTTTAAGTGTCATGGCTATGGACACTTTCAAGTCAATTGTCCCAACAAGAGGGTAATGTCCCTCAAAGAGATACAAGAGATCAAGAGGATGTCCCAAGAAGAAGAATTTGAAGAGGAAGAATCCGAGAGTGGTGAGGAGATTGTTGAAGAAGCTGATGTTGGTGATGCATTGATTTTGAAAAGGGTTTTGCATGCACAAGTTGACTCTACCGAAGAACAAAGGGGAAATTTGTTCCAAACCCGTTGCACCATCAAAGGGAAGGTATGTTCAGTTATTGTTGATAGTGGGAGTTGTACCATTGTAGCTTCCACCACCCTTATTGAAAAATTGAAGCTTCCTACCCAAAAACGTAGCCACCCTTACAAATTGCAATGGTTGAGCAATGGGAGCACCCTTAATGTTACCAAACAAGTAGTAGTCCCCTTTTCCATAGGTAAGAGATATGTGGATGAAGTGTTGTGTGATGTAATACCAATAGATGCTTGTAATTTGTTGTTAGGTAGGCATTGGCAATATGATAGGGAAGTTGTCCATGATGGGAGGAAGAACACTTACACTTTTAGGTTCAACAAGAAAACCATCACCTTAAGCCCTTTGCCACCCCATCAAACACTTTCCACACCTACACCAACCAAAACCGAAACCTCACAAAAGAACCTATTTCTCAATGGAAACTAGATAGAAAAGGCCATCACCAAACATAAACCCATCCTAGCCTTGCTTATCGCCGAGAGAAGAGAAGTTGATGCAAGTACACCCCATCCCCTAGTCCAACCTTTATTACATGAGTATGAAGATGTTTTCCCTAATGAGTTACCACCCGGCCGCCACCTTTAAGAGGGAATAGAACATCATATTGATTTGCTACCCGGGGCAACTTTACCAAACAAACCAGCCTATAGATGCAATCCGGGAGAGTCCAAGGAGTTGCAAAGGCAAGTGGATGAGCTAATTAGTCAAGGGTATGTGAGGGAGAGCATGAGTCCTTGTTCGGTTCCAGCCCTCTTGGTACCGAAAAAGGATGGGAGTTTTCGGATGTGTGTGGGTAGTAGGGCTATCAACAACATTACCATCAAGTATAGGTATCCTATACCGAGGCTTGATGACATGCTTGATGAGTTGCATGACTCTTGCATCTTCTCTAAGATAGACTTGTGGAGTGGGTACCATCAAATCCGAATGAGAGAAGGGGATGAGTGGAAAACAGCCTTCAAAACCAAGGGAGGGCTTTTTGAGTGGATGGTCATGCCTTTCGGCCTCTCCAATGCACCAAGCACCTTCATGAGGTTGATGAATGAGGTACTTAAACCTTTTTTGGGTAGATTTGTTGTTGTTTATTTTGATGACATATTAGTGTATAGTCATAGTGAGGATGAGCATAAAAACCATCTTAGGCAAGTGTTTGAAGTGTTGAGAAAACAAAAATTATATGCTAAGATGGAGAAATGTGAGTTTTTTATGGAGAGGGTAGTCTTCTTAGGCTATGTGGTTTCGGGAGAGGGAATTATGGTTGAAGCAATTAGAAGTTGGCCCGAACCTAAGACCATTAGTGAAGTAAGAAGCTTTCATGGTTTAGCCTCATTTTATAGGAGATTTGTGCCCAACTTTAGTACTCTAATGTCACCAATCACCGAGCGCTTAAAAAAAGGGAGTTTTGAGTGGACAAGAGAGGCAAAAGATGCATTTGAAGTGATTAAAAAGAAGCTTTGTGAAGCACCCGTTCTAGCTTTACCCGATTTTTCTAAGGTTAGTAGAGTTGGGATAGGGGCAGTCTTTACTCAAGATAAAAGGCCATTAGCATATTTTAGTGAGAAACTCAATGATTCTAGGAAGAGATATAACACTTATGATAAAGAGTTCTATGCCATTATTAGAGCCTTAGATCATTGGAGTCATTATTTGAGGCGCATTCGGATCACCAAGCTCTCAAGTTTATCAATGGACAACATTAGTTGAACTCAAGGCATGCCGAATGGGTTGAGTTCCTTCAATCCTTTTCATTTGTATCCAAGTACAAGTAAGGAAGTACTAATGTAGTTGCGGATGCATTATCAAGGAGGTGCTCCATCCTTTCTATTTTGGATGCAAGAGTACTTGGGTTTAGCATGATGAGGGAGCATTACAAAGAAGATGAACAAATGGCCGAAATTATGGCTAAGTGTTCGAGGGGGAGCTTTGAGGATTATGTGGTTCAAGAAGGATTTTTGTTTAAGGGAAACCGGTTATGTGTAGCTCAAGGGAGTTTTAGAGAATTACTTATAAGAGAGGTGCATGGAGGGGGGCTTGCAAGTCATTTTGGGGTTACCAAAACCTTAGAGATTCTTAAGGATCATTTCTTTTGGCCTAAGATGATTGGGGATGTCCAATCCATAGTGGCAAGGTGTGGGGTATGTCATAGAGCTAAGAGCCATTTCAAGCCGGGGATGTACACTCCATTGTCCATTCCTAACCAACCATGGGAAGACTTGAGTATGGACTTCATTGTGGCATTGCCGAGAACCCAAAGAGATAAAGATTCCACAATGGTTGTTGTTGATAGATTCTCTAAGATGGCACATTTCATTGCATGCAACAAAACCAATGATGCATCACATGTGGCTGAATTATTCTTCAAAGAAATCGTGAGGTTGCATGGTGTATCGAGGAGCATAGTGTTGGATAGGGATACAAAATTTCTTAGCCATTTTTGGAGGTCTTTGTGAAGTAGATTGGGTACCAAACTTTTGTTTAGCACTTCCCATCACCCCCAAACTGATGGTCAAACCGAAGTCACCAATAGAACCCTAGGAACCATCCTTAGAACCTTGGTGAGCAAGAGTTTGAGAGATTGGGACAACAAGTTAGCGCATGTCGAATTTGCCTATAATAGGTCCCCTGGTGCTACCACTAACCACTCTCCTTTTGAAGTTCTTTATGGCCTTAACCCTATCACTCCCATAGAACTTAGTATCCTACCCTTTGATATCCAATTGAGCCTTGATGCTAAGGAGAAGGCCAAGTCCATGAAGAAGCTACATGAAACAATTAGGGCCCAAATAGCAAAATCTAATGAAGCCTATAGAAAGAAAGCCAACAAACGTAGGAAACCCACCATTTTCCAACCGGGTGATCTTGTATGGGTTCATTTGAGAAAGGAGAGAGTTCCTTCCAAGAGGAAAAGCAAGTTGGCACCTAGGGCCGATGGTCCCTTTGAAGTCCTTAAGAGAGTTGGGGATAATGCATATAAAATTGATTTACCCTCTGAATTTGGCAATGTTTATGCGCTTTCAACATTGGGGACTTGTCTCCATACTTAGAAGATGACATACTTTCGGATTTGAGGACAAATCCTTCTCAACCCGGGGAGGATGATGAGAATCCAAGCCCATCATGCTCATCACAAATGCTAGGGATTTCAATGAAGACTCAAGGACAACATGAAGAACAACATTCGGCCCGAACAACCCAAACACTCAAGGAAGCTCACAAAATTGTCCAAGAGGTCTTAAGGTTCCAAGGCATAGCTCAAGCCCTATTTTGTGGCCCAAAACGTGAACAACAAGTGGGAACAACTTACATTGGCCCAAGCCCAAGTTTTGGATGTCATTTGATTCAAATTTTGGAGGAAAATCCCTAAAATTATTATTAAGGACATAGGTCCTTAAATTAGGGAAAGGTTGTCCATGACATTAAATGGGTATGGCTTGCTTTTGACTTGTGTGGTGGAGACTTTTTGTTTATTAATTTTCATGAAATTTTAATGTTTCATGTAATATTTGCTAGGTAAATCCCTTAATTTTTGTAAAGCTTATTTAAAGGCCACTTGATCATTTTTGTAAGGAATATTGAAGTGAATAGTATTTTGCCTTGAGAATTGTTTTTCTCTTGTTTCCTTTACCCAACTTCGGCCAAACTTGGTGGTGGAGTGTCTATCAAGCTGGTGGAGTTTCCTTTAGGCTTGATTGATTCCTTGGTCATCTCTTTTGTAAGTTGTTTTCCTATAGCTTCAATTTAACTCTTTTCCGGATTTTGTTTTGCATGGTGTGTATGAGTCCGTTTATGGTGTATTTGAGCATGAGTGCCTTTGTGCTGATTGGAGTTTGATATAAAGAGTTGTTCTAAGTTGTCTTAATGGTTGTGTGTGTGTATGAAGAGTGTTAGCCGAATGGTCTTAAGGTGTTGGAAGAAACCCTAGCCTAGGTGGAGTTAGAATTGGTTGATTTGGGGTAGTATATGAATTGTGGTTGTAAGAATTCATAACAGTTGCGGAGAAAAACTAACAAATATTTGATTGTTCGTAACAAAAACAAAATATGAACGATAATATATAGAGAGTTTACATTGAGAGAAGAAGGAAAAAGCGTGCCTGGGCGTAGAGGTCGAAAATTGCATTACCCTGAGAGAAGAAGGAAAAATGGTGCAAAGATAGCGTAGGTCCAAAAATGGCATGATATTGATATTCTGTATCTGGAGAAGCTGCAAGTTTGAGATTTAGAGTGTAAACGATTAATTAAATAAATATTTCATTAAATTAGTTTCACCTACTTTCACCTACTTTCACCTACCTTCTATGCGTTATTACTTTCTTCGCAATTGCAGTTAAAGACTACCAACGCTACCACAGGTTGTGATGGTATCAGAAAAGAAAAAGTTTTTACAAGAGTTATAATTGTCGATAGTCTGACTTGACTTGGGGTCCACCTTCCTTATCGGGATTGGATCCATTTTTACTTTGTAGTTCAAGTGTTCAATGTCCTATATGTATCCCCAGCCGTTTGATCTTCATCCCTTGAATTGATTGGCCCAGAATCCAACAAACCAAAGAAGCACACCATTTAATGGTGGCACATCTTACATGGATCCTTGAGCCGATCCGGCTCCGATCGGATCTCCCATCACTAATATTGATGAGCTCATTTTTTCAAGTAACTGATAATTATGTAATTGGTTTACATTTTTATAAATTAATTAATCACCCTAATTAACAGTTAACAAAAGAATAATGAGGTTGGTAACCCAAAAAGGCTCTATGCAGAGGATTGTTACAGACGAGGTAGCATCATGTGAAGAAATTGAAACACGTGGCAGAATCATAGTGTTTTGTTTACTCCTTCGTCTTGTCATAGAGGCTACAAAACAATGAACATAACATGTTACACAATCTAACTCCCACACAATTTTTGTTCACGCCAGATCCACTTGCTTCAACGGCTATTCTTTTCTACTAAAATAAATAAATAGACAAAAAAAAAAAAAAAGGTTTCATCAATGTATTTCAACAACAATGTGCTGTAACAAAACCTCGTAGTGAGATTTCACTGCATTCATTCTTTTGATATATGAGGGTAGAGATGAAAAAAAAAAAAAACCCATAAAACACCTAAAACCTCTTAAGAAATATAAAAAGTCTATTAAAAAAAGGTACCATTTTTTTTGGTTTGGTTAATAAGTCGTTAAAGTTAAACGGATACGATATGATAGTGATACGGTACAAGTTTTTTTATAAATTTTTCTTGTGCAGTATGGTTTAATTCAACTGAAAAACCTAACTGTACCCTATTGTCTACCCCTTATGTGAGGACAGCTAACTCTGCTTTATCATTAAATATCAGGTCCATCCCCCTCCCGTCCCGCCTTGAAGACGAGGATGGGGACGGGGACGAAGAAACTCTCCGTCCCTGAGGACAAGGCGAGGACGGAGATAGAGGTCTATATAGCCACATACTAGACATACATAGCCGATGTCATCTTTTAAGATAAAAATATGCTGACACGGTTCTTTTTCTACGTGAGTTGGCTTTTCAACCACATCCTATAAAAAAGAGCGAAAAAGAATATGATCGAAAAAAATGTTTTGTTGGATTTAACAGAAATGAATAGATAAATGATATATAAAATTAGAAAGACCAGAGTACCTCGGATTTGAAAGATTCCAAGGCCATTGCCATCTCCTCCCAAAGTTCTGCCAAATCATCTTCTTCAGTCTTGGCACTGGAGTGTTTTGAATCATTAGACATTTTAACTTCACAAAAACTTAACAGAGTACCATTTTTCTTAAAACCAAATTGTATAAATTTCATCCTCTCATCCTTCACACCTTAAATAACATTTCCCACTATTCCACAGTGACACTGTTCATCCGAAGTTACTGTTCACAGTAGCTAAATTTCACCCCATTTCCATGGCAAACAAGAGCACTTCCTCCCCAACTTCACCCCAACCCCCATGGGAGTGTGCCAACCTGAAAATACAAGAAGAACTTGATGATGTTAAGAAGAATATGTCCAGTATGATGGAGTTGATGGTTAGCATGTCTAAGGACATTGCTAATCTATCCCAACCAAAACCCACCTTTGCGGAATCCCTACAACCGCCCAAACGGGAAGGTCAACCGCATTACCGTCAAAGAACCATAATTTAGACTCCACTGTATATGGAATATTTAAGAGATAGTAGTGCATCCTCTAGTGGATCCGAGGCTCCTAGGAGTAGAAGAATTGATGACGATAGGGGTATCAAAATAGACTTGCCTGAATTTGAGGGTAGCGTAGACCCTAATGCTTTCCTAGATTGGCTGAGTGATATTAAGAGAGTGTTTGAGTTTAAGGGGTATACGGATGAGAAGAAATGTAAGGTAGCTATTCTGAAGTTTAAGGGATATGTTTCTTGTGGTGGGAAAACACTAATAAAAAAAGAGAAAGAGGGGAAGACTAGAGTAAGGTCATGGGATAAATTGAAAAGAATGTTGAAAAAGAGATTCTTGCCCGACAATTACAAGCAAGATCTCTACATGAGCTTGTATAATCTTAAGCAAGGGGATAGGAAAGTAAAGGAGTATATAAGGGAGTTTGAGGGCCTTATGATGAGAAGTGATATTTCGGAGGAAAAGGAGCAAACCATCACTCGGTTTTTGGGAGGATTACAAAGAGAAATAGCTCACAAAGTGGAATTGCAACCTTATCATTCCTTGGGGGATGTATGCAAGCTAGCCAACAAGGTTGAGAAGCAACTCCAAAGTTTGAAACTTTCAGCACCAAAACCGTATTTCAAGGGCAGCAACTCCTACAAAGGATCCCCGTCTTATTCCAAACCTTATGTCAACAACAACAAAGACAAGGGCAAGGAAATAGTGAATGAAGCACCTAAGGAGAAACCAAAATTTGTGGCTCAAGGAGGCACTCGAGGGGATTTGAAGGACAAGAAATGTTTTAAGTGTCATGGCTATGGACACTTTCAAGTCAATTGTCCCAACAAGAGGGTAATGTCCCTCAAAGAGATACAAGAGATCGAAGAGGTGTCCCAAGAAGAAGAATTTGAAGAGGAAGAATCCGAGAGTGGTGAGGAGATTGTTGAAGAAGCTGATGTTGGTGATGCATTGATTTTGAAAAGGGTTTTGCATGCACAAGTTGACTCTACCGAAGAACAAAGGGGAAATTTGTTCCAAACCCGTTGCACCATCAAAGGGAAGGTATGTTCGATTATTGTTGATAGTGGGAGTTGTACCATTGTAGCTTCCACCACCCTTATTGAAAAATTGAAGCTTCCTACCCAAAAACGTAGCCACCCTTACAAATTGCAATGGTTGAGCAATGGGGGCACCCTTAATGTTACCAAACAAGTAGTAGTCCCCTTTTCCATAGGTAAGAGATATGTGGATGAAGTGTTGTGTGATGTAATACCAATAGATGCTTGTAATTTGTTGTTAGGTAGGCATTGGCAATATGATAGGGAAGTTGTCCATGATGGGAGGAAGAACACTTACACTTTTAGGTTCAACAAGAAAACCATCACCTTAAGCCCTTTGCCACCCCATCAAACACTTTCCACACCTACACCAACCAAAACCGAAACCTCACAAAAGAACCTATTTCTCAATGGAAACTAGATAGAAAAGGCCATCACCAAACATAAACCCATCCTAGCCTTGCTTATCGCCGAGAGAAGAGAAGTTGATGCAAGTACACCCCATCCCCTAGTCCAACCTTTATTACATGAGTATGAAGATGTTTTCCCTAATGAGTTACCACCCGGGCTGCCACCTTTAAGAGGAATAGAACATCATATTGATTTGCTACCCGGGGCAACTTTACCAAACAAACCAGCCTATAGATGCAATCCGGGAGAGTCCAAGGAGTTGCAAAGGCAAGTGGATGAGCTAATTAGTCAAGGGTATGTGAGGGAGAGCATGAGTCCTTGTTCGGTTCCAGCCCTCTTGGTACCGAAAAAGGATGGGAGTTTTCGGATGTGTGTGGGTAGTAGGGCTATCAACAACATTACCATCAAGTATAGGTATCCTATACCGAGGCTTGATGACATGCTTGATGAGTTGCATGACTCTTGCATCTTCTCTAAGATGGACTTGCGGAGTGGGTACCATCAAATCCGAATGAGAGAAGGGGATGAGTGGAAAACAGCCTTCAAAACCAAGGGAGGGCTTTTTGAGTGGATGGTCATGCCTTTCGGCCTCTCCAATGCACCAAGCACCTTCATGAGGTTGATGAATGAGGTACTTAAACCTTTTTTGGGTAGATTTGTTGTTGTTTATTTTGATGACATATTAGTGTATAGTCATAGTGAGGATGAGCATAAAAACCATCTTAGGCAAGTGTTTGAAGTGTTGAGAAAACAAAAATTATATGCTAAGATGGAGAAATGTGAGTTTTTTATGGAGAGGGTAGTCTTCTTAGGCTATGTGGTTTCGGGAGAGGGAATTATGGTTGAAGCAATTAGAAGTTGGCCCGAACCTAAGACCATTAGTGAAGTAAGAAGCTTTCATGGTTTAGCCTCATTTTATAGGAGATTTGTGCCCAACTTTAGTACTCTAATGTCACCAATCACCGAGCGCTTAAAAAAAGGGAGTTTTGAGTGGACAAGAGAGGCAAAAGATGCATTTGAAGTGATTAAAAAGAAGCTTTGTGAAGCACCCGTTCTAGCTTTACCCGATTTTTCTAAGGTTAGTAGAGTTGGGATAGGGCGGTCTTTACTCAAGATAAAAGGCCATTAGCATATTTTAGTGAGAAACTCAATGATTCTAGGAAGAGATATAACACTTATGATAAAGAGTTCTATGCCATTATTAGAGCCTTAGATCATTGGAGTCATTATTTGAGGCGCATTCGGATCACCAAGCTCTCAAGTTTATCAATGGGACAACATTAGTTGAACTCAAGGCATGCCGAATTGGGTTGAGTTCCTTCAATCCTTTTCATTTGTATCCAAGTACAAGTAAGGAAGTACTAATGTAGTTGCGGATGCATTATCAAGGAGGTGCTCCATCCTTTCTATTTTGGATGCAAGAGTACTTGGGTTTAGCATGATGAGGGAGCATTACAAAGAAGATGAACAAATGGCCGAAATTATGGCTAAGTGTTCGAGGGGGAGCTTTGAGGATTATGTGGTTCAAGAAGGATTTTTGTTTAAGGGAAACCGGTTATGTGTAGCTCAAGGGAGTTTTAGAGAATTACTTATAAGAGAGGTGCATGGAGGGGGGCTTGCAAGTCATTTTTGGGGTTACCAAAACCTTAGAGATTCTTAAGGATCATTTCTTTTGGCCTAAGATGATTGGGGATGTCCAATCCATAGTGGCAAGGTGTGGGGTATGTCATAGAGCTAAGAGCCATTTCAAGCCGGGGATGTACACTCCATTGTCCATTCCTAACCAACCATGGGAAGACTTGAGTATAGACTTCATTGTGGCATTGCCGAGAACCCAAAGAGATAAAGATTCCACAATGGTTGTTGTTGATAGATTCTCTAAGATGGCACATTTCATTGCATGCAACAAAACCAATGATGCATCACATGTGGCTGAATTATTCTTCAAAGAAATCGTGAGGTTGCATGGTGTATCGAGGAGCATAGTGTTGGATAGGGATACAAAATTTCTTAGCCATTTTTGGAGGTCTTTGTGAAGTAGATTGGGTACCAAACTTTTGTTTAGCACTTCCCATCACCCCCAAACTGATGGTCAAACCGAAGTCACCAATAGAACCCTAGGAACCATCCTTAGAACCTTGGTGAGCAAGAGTTTGAGAGATTGGGACAACAAGTTAGCGCATGTCGAATTTGCCTATAATAGGTCCCCTGGTGCTACCACTAACCACTCTCCTTTTGAAGTTCTTTATGGCCTTAACCCTATCACTCCCATAGAACTTAGTATCCTACCCTTTGATATCCAATTGAGCCTTGATGCTAAGGAGAAGGCCAAGTCCATGAAGAAGCTACATGAAACAATTAGGGCCCAAATAGCAAAATCTAATGAAGCCTATAGAAAGAAAGCCAACAAACGTAGGAAACCCACCATTTTCCAACCGGGTGATCTTGTATGGGTTCATTTGAGAAAGGAGAGAGTTCCTTCCAAGGAGGAAAAGCAAGTTGGCACCTAGGGCCGATGGTCCCTTTGAAGTCCTTAAGAGAGTTGGGGATAATGCATATAAAATTGATTTACCCTCTGAATTTGGCAATGTTTATGCGCTTTCAACATTGGGGACTTGTCTCCATACTTAGAAGATGACATACTTTCGGATTTGAGAACAAATCCTTCTCAACCCGGGGAGGATGATGAGAATCCAAGCCCATCATGCTCATCACAAATGCTAGGGATTTCAATGAAGACTCAAGGACAACATGAAGAACAACATTCGGCCCGAACAACCCAAACACTCAAGGAAGCTCACAAAATTGTCCAAGAGGTCTTAAGGTTCCAAGGCATAGCTCAAGCCCTATTTTGTGGCCCAAAACGTGAACAACAAGTGGGAACAACTTACATTGGCCCAAGCCCAAGTTTTGGATGTCATTTGATTCAAATTTTGGAGGAAAATCCCTAAAATTATTATTAAGGACATAGGTCCTTAAATTAGGGAAAGGTTGTCCATGACATTAAATGGGTATGGCTTGCTTTTGACTTGTGTGGTGGAGACTTTTTGTTTATTAATTTTCATGTAATATTTGCTAGGGTAAATCCCTTAATTTTTGTAAAGCTTATTTAAAGGCCACTTGATCATTTTTGTAAGGAATATTGAAGTGAATAGTATTTTGCCTTGAGAATTGTTTTTCTCTTGTTTCCTTTACCCAACTTCGGCCAAACTTGGTGGTGGAGTGTCTATCAAGCTGGTGGAGTTTCCTTTAGGCTTGATTGATTCCTTGGTCATCTCTTTTGTAAGTTGTTTTCCTATAGCTTCAATTTAACTCTTTTCCGGATTTTGTTTTGCATGGTGTGTATGAGTCCGTTTATGGTGTATTTGAGCATGAGTGCCTTTGTGCTGATTGGAGTTTGATATAAAGAGTTGTTCTAAGTTGTCTTAATGGTTGTGTGTGTGTATGAAGAGTGTTAGCCGAATGGTCTTAAGGTGTTGGAAGAAACCCTAGCCTAGGTGGAGTTAGAATTGGTTGATTTGGGGTAGTATATGAATTGTGGTTGTAAGAATTCATAACAGTTGCGGAGAAAAACTAACAAATATTTGATTGTTCGTAACAAAAACAAAATATGAACGATAATATATAGAGAGTTTACATTGAGAGAAGAAGGAAAAAGCGTGCCTGGGCATAGAGGTCGAAAAATTGCATTACCCTGAGAGAAGAAGGAAAAATGGTGCAAAGATAGCGTAGGTCCAAAAATGGCATGATATTGATATTCTGTATCTGGAGAAGCTGCAAGTTTGAGATTTAGAGTGTAAACGATTAATTAAATAAATATTTCATTAAATTAGTTTCACCTACTTTCACCTACTTTCACCTACCTTCTATGCGTTATTACTTTCTTCGCAATTGCAGTTAAAGACTACCCAACGCTACCACAGGTTGTGATGGTATCAGAAAAGAAAAAGTTTTTACAAGAGTTATAATTGTCGATAGTCTGACTTGACTTGGGGTCCACCTTCCTTATCGGGATTGGATCCATTTTTACTTTGTAGTTCAAGTGTTCAATGTCCTATATGTATCCCCAGCCGTTTGATCTTCATCCCTTGAATTGATTGGCCCAGAATCCAACAAACCAAAGAAGCACACCATTTAATGGTGGCACATCTTACATGGATCCTTGAGCCGATCCGGCTCCGATCGGATCTCCCATCACTAATATTGATGAGCTCATTTTTTCAAGTAACTGATAATTATGTAATTGGTTTACATTTTTATAAATTAATTAATCACCCTAATTAACAGTTAACAAAAGAATAATGAGGTTGGTAACCCAAAAAGGCTCTATGCAGAGGATTGTTACGCATTTGAGGTAGCATCATGTGAAGAAATTGAAACACGTGGCAGAATCATAGTGTTTTGTTTACTCCTTCGTCTTGTCATAGAGGCTACAAAACAATGAACATAACATGTTACACAATCTAACTCCCACACAATTTTTGTTCACGCCAGATCCACTTGCTTCAACGGCTATTCTTTTCTACTAAAATAAATAAATAGACAAAAAAAAAAAAAAGGTTTCATCAATGTATTTCAACAACAATGTGCTGTAACAAAACCTCGTAGTGAGATTTCACTGCATTCATTCTTTTGATATATGAGGGTAGAGATGAAAAAAAAACCCATAAAACACCTAAAACCTCTTAAGAAATATAAAAAGTCTATTAAAAAAAGGTACCATTTTTTTTGGTTTGGTTAATAAGTCGTTAAAGTTAAACGGATACGATATGATAGTGATACGGTACAAGTTTTTTTATAAATTTTTCTTGTGCAGTATGGTTTAATTCAACTGAAAAACCTAACTGTACCCTATTGTCTACCCCTATGTGAGGACAGCTAACTTTGCTTTATCATTAAATATCAGGTCCATCCCCCTCCCGTCCCGCCTTGAAGACGAGGATGGGGACGGGGACGAAGAAACTCTCCGTCCTTGAGGACAAGGCGAGGACGGAGATAGAGGTCTATATAGCCACATACTAGACATACATAGCCGATGTCATCTTTTAAGATAAAAATATGCTGACACGGTTCTTTTTCTACGTGAGTTGGCTTTTCAACCACATCCTATAAAAAAGAGCGAAAAAGAATATGACCGAAAAAAATGTTTTGTTGGATTTAATAGAAATGAATAGATAAATGATATATAAAATTAGAAAGACCAGAGTACCTCGGATTTGAAAGATTCCAAGGCCATTGCCATCTCCTCCCAAAGTTCTGCCAAATCATCTTCTTCAGTCTTGGCACTGGAGTGTTTTGAATCATTAGACATTTTAACTTCACAAAAACTTAAGAAATGAAGAGATGCAGGAAACAACTAACAAATATTTGATTGTTCGTAACAAAAACAAAATATGAACGATAATATATAGAGAGTTTACCTTGAGAGAAGAAGGAAAAAGCGTGCCTGGGCGTAGGGGTCGAAAATTGCATTACCCTGAGAGAAGAAGGAAAAATGGTGCAAAGATAGCGCAGGTCCAAAAATGGCATGATATTGGTATTCTGTATCTGGAGAAGCTGCAAGTTTGAGATTTACAATGTAAACGATTAATTAAATAAATATTTCATTAAATTAGTTTCACCTACTTTCACCTACCTTCTATGCGTTATTACTTTCTTCGCAATTGCAGTTAAAGATTCCCAACGCTACCACAAGTTGTGATGGTATCAGAAAAGAAAAAGTTTTTACAAGAATTATAATTGTCGATAGTCTGACTTGACTTGAGGTCCACCTTCCTTATCGGGATTGGATCAATTTTTACTTTGTAGTTCAAGTGTTCAATATCCTATATGTATCCCCAGCCGTTTGATCTTCATCCCTTGAATTGATTGGCCCAGAATCCAACAAACCAAAGAAGCACACCATTTAATGGTGGCATATCTTACATGGATCCTTGAGCCGATCCGGCTCCGACCGGATCTCTGATCACTGATATTGATGAGCTCATTTTTTCAAATAACTGATAATTATGTAATTAGTTTACATTTTTATAAATTAATTAATTACTCTAATTAACAGTTAACAAAAGAATAATGAGGTTGGTAACCCAAAAAGGCTCTATGCAGAGGATTGTTACAAACGAGGCAACATCATGTGAAGAAATTGAAACATGTGGTAGAATCATAGTGTTTTGTTTTCTCTTTCGTCTTGTCATAGAGGCTACAAAACAATGAACATAACATGTTACACAATCTAACTCCCACATAATTTCTGTTCACGCCAAATCCACTTGCTTCAACGGCTATTCTTTTCTACTAAAATAAATAAATAGACCAAAAAAAATATTGTTTCATCAATGTATTTCAACAACAATGTGCTATAACAAAACCTCGTAGTGAGATTTGACTGCATTCATTCTTTTGATATATGAGGGTAGAGATGAAAAAAAAAACCCATAAAACACCTTAAAACCTCTTAAGAAATATAAAAAGTCTATTAAAAAAAGGTACCATTTTTTTTGGTTTGGTTAATAAGTCGTTAAAGTTAAACTGATACGATATGATAGTGACACGGTACAACTTTTTTTATAAATTTTTCTTTTGCAGTATGGTTTAATTCAACTGGAAAACCTAACTGTACCCTATTGTCTAACCCTATGTGAGGACAGTTAACTTTGTTTTATCATTAAATATCAGGTCCATCCCCCTCCCATCCCACCTTGAAGACGAGGATGGGGACGGGGACCAAGAAACTCTCCGTCCTCCCCGAGGACAAGGCGAGGATGGAGATAGAAGTCCCCCTTTTTTTTCCCCCAAAAAAAAGAAAATCCTAAACCTTGTGGGTTGTGACTGATGACAAGCTGAATTGCTTGATTTTAAACTGTTAATCTACTTAATTAATTCAAATCATGGGGGCACTTTGAGCAAATATTGAGAAGTTAATTATTATTTTTTTCTTATTTTATGTGTTTATGCTGCCCAGAAGGTTAATTTTATGTAATTGTCGGTGTCATTAGTGGTCCTTCCTATGATAACCTAGAGAAATAATTTAGCATATAAATCTTGAATAATTGATGTGATCGATCAACAATTAGGTGCCCTGTTATTTCTAAGAGATTATGTCGGTGCATATTTATGGTTTCAAACCTTAATATATTATAATGATAGACCGACTGATGGAAGATATTTAAGAAAGACATTGATACATCAGCAGAAAGCTTCAGCCATTTTATGCAAAGCTCATTTGAAAAAAAAAGCCCATAACTTTTTTTTTTTTTTTTTTTTCCAATTCTTTTTCAACCTTCAAGCCTGAAAAACAAGCCGATAAATATATAAAATAATGCATTTTGTTACCTATCCTCTCGCTCGCAGCCAATGAAAAGGATAAAGTTTTCAAAGAAGAGTTGGATTTCAAAGAGTCATGCAGTTTGACAATGCAGAAAAATTATCATCCACTATAATATCTTCAGAGAAATTATCATCCACTAAATTAAGTAACCACATCAAAGAAAAAATCCTTAAATTAATATAAACTCAATAAAACAATTCTAAATTAAATTAATATTTGTTGATATCACGTAAGTAACTCTAGAAATCACAAGGGTATTGGCTCTAGGCGGCACATTAAAGTTTGTTGATATCACATTAAATTAAATTAATTTTATTTCAATTTCAAATTTTATTTTCTTTCCAACTCTGCCCAAAAAAATTTCCCAAATAACCCAAATGCAAAAGCAACGCAACACTGACACTGACACTGTAAGAGTTATATGTGAAGCTCACCTCATCTCTGAATAGTGTAGGAACTAAACCCCACTTTGAGATCTGGAGAAGCTACAAGTTTGAAATTTAGAGTCATCAATAATCAAAGTAGAAGATTAATTAAATAAATATTTCATTAAATTACTTTCACCTACTTTTTATGTGTTATTAAATATTAAAAAATTTCAGTCAAATTATATAAACAATCTAATTAAATCATCACCCCCTAACCTTGTCTAATTCACGTGTCTTTGTCATATATATTTAACAAATACATTTTACACTTCGCATCTCTCCCCAAAATAGATAAAACAAGCTCATCTTGATAACCCAAATCAACTTGCCATTATGAATTAATAAAACAAATTGTTGACGCTTGATTTTGGACGAGCTCTACCTGAGCATAACGAGCTCGACCTGAGAGGTCATAACGAGCCCTACCTGATCATAATGAGCTCGACCTTAGAGCATAATGAGCTCGACCTGAAAGGTCATAACGAGCTTGACCTGAGAGGTCATAACGAGCTCTTCTTGAGCATAACGAGCTCTTCTTGAGCATAACGAGCTCGACCTCAGAGCATAATGAGCTCGACATGAAAGGTCATAATGAGCTCTCCCTAAGCATAACGAGCACGACCTCAGAGCATAACAAGCTCGACCTGAAAGGTCATAATGAGCTCTACCTGAGCATAACGAGCTCTACCTGAGCATAACGAGTTCGACCTGAAAGGTCATAACGAGCTTGACCTAAAAGGTCATAACAAGCTCGACCTAAGAGCATGACGAGCTCGATCAGAGAGTATAACGAGCTCGATCTGAGAGATCATAACGAGCTCGATCTGAGATAAGCGTAGAGCTCCATCTGAGATCATAAGGAGCTCGATCTGAGATGGGCGTAGAGCTCCATCTAAGATCAAGAGATCAGAGATCTCAGCGTGCAATCAGAACACACGAACAATTCTTAGTTTGTAGAAAGCCTTTGGGCGTGGACACTCTGAGGGTTGTTGATATCATATTATTGTTTACTTTTAGAGAAATTAGCTTTACTAATTTTTCTGGCTTTTTTTCGAGAAATGTGTTTGGCTGATGTGAAAGTGACAAGGAAATTTAGAGAGATTTACGCAGAAATTTTTTTGGGTAAATATTGGAATGATGGATAAACTCTTATTTCATCAAGATATTTATTTAATGAAAAAGTGTACTACATATTCGATATGGTACATCATCCATATATTTAAGTCAAATAAAATTCTTCCAACACATAAATAATAATCTCAAAACCATAATCATACTGCCGCTAGATCAAGAAAAACGAAAAAAATTCATTGACTCAATATATGAATGACAACATATTGTAGAGATAATCAAAATATTTTTTCTTATATAATTCGAGGAAACCCTTGTTACCTTCTCTCCCCTGGCTGATGTGGCTACCTTTATTAATTAATTATTCTTCAAACTCTTCATGGCCTCCTTCTTTGCCTCTATACTTTGGTACGATGGGCCTATTCAAGCTTTTGAGACAAATATGGGAGTATCTACATGGGGCCCTTTACTTATTTTGTGGCCCAAATTCGGCCCATAGGAAAGCCCACAAAGTGGGATTATTAATTGTAAAATAAATTATAAATATAATGGTTATTTTGTAAATAAATAGGGTTTATTTAGGTATTTAAATTTGTTTGAAACTTTTAGTGGAGTAAATTTAAAGATGCGGTTTAGTAAGATAGATTATGAGGGCCAATAGCATCACTCATAATTTTATTACAAACAAATAAATATGCGTACAAGAGCTAATGATCCTAACAAAGTTAAAGAACTCATGGATAGTATTAAGATAGATTATGAGGGCCATATTTAATTTTTTAGTTAATGGATATTAATATGCTGATAATTTGTTATATGTGAAAATATTTCTGGAAATACTCTTGCCCTTAACCCATGATATTAACAAAGCGGACAATAGCCGCCTGCGAATACAGTCTTAATGGCCATTAGTATGAAATCGTAATCCTTGATACCCGCAAGCATCAAAGTTTTGACACAATATGTTGCGCAAAGATTGCCATGAATATGTATGATTAGTTATTATAATATCAGTACTTAACCTGCATTGTGTCACCCAATAGTGATTTCTCTTCTCATAATATTTCAGCACCCACATCTCCATCTGTGCAACCTCAAAAAGATATCGTGGATGACATCAGCAAGAATATTAACATGGCACTTCTGGTTTTTCTTTTCAAAGTACTTACGGAATTGGTGAGTTCCATTAAGTTCATAGACTCTATATGAAAAAACCAATCAATTTAAGAATCTTAGAGAAAATATATAATTATCCTATTTCCGAGGATTTTAGAAAAAAAATTGATTATTTTTCTAAAAAGTCATATAAATATTAAAATACTATAAGTGTTATTGCAAATTGGAAAGTCTCTGCAAATTTGTCCAAGATCATTCAACGCAATTCATGGTTCTCCTGGTTTATTAAATTAGTTAAAAGGAAAAAGCCAATTGAAATAATTAAGAAAGAGATTTAACATATCCATCATTGGTTACAATTTAGTCAAAGGTGACAAGCAAATAAAATTAAAATTCTAAGCTCATCATCATTCTTTTAATTAGGCGAAACATAAACATTGGGAACTCTCTTGAGAAATTTGTAACCATGATTTTCAATAGAGTTGCCAAAGTTTCTAAGACAAACAAGACTCTTTGTATAACTGTAGACTGCCCTCTTATCACGTATAATTCCGCTCTATCATAATTATAATTCTATTCTAGAATGCATTGACTAATGTGATGTGTCTAAGACAAACAAGACTCTTTGTATAACTGTAGACTGCCCTCTTATCACATATAATTCCGCTCTATCATAATTATAATTCTATTCTAGAATGCATTGACTAATGTGATGTGTGTGATTCTTCTTAAGATCAATAATATAATGTTCATGGAGACGAGTATCAAAAAATAAACCTCCATAGCCCCAAGCACCAAAAACTTCAGGTAAACACCAAAAATATTATCGTGAAACTATATCTTTAAATGTTACACTACCGATATTTAATTTGAATTCTTTTACCCAATAGTAATCTTCCTTATCATCATAATCTTTCAACACCCATATCTCCATTTGTGTATAAAATCGAATATCGACAATAGCTAGGGATCCCTTTATATTAATTAAGGAAAATCTTATATCAGGAGCGAATACACCGTCCTCAAAATTCGGATGATGAGTCCATGTAAATTCCTCTTTTTTGAAATCGAAAGATGCTATCATCCTCTCGTATTGTTTAGTGTTTTCATAAAAAGGATGCATCCAATGCATATCTCCATATGCAGTCACACCACATAAATTTAGTTCACAGGATGGGTTTGAGGAGATTCGTCGCCATGAATTCGTGCTTAAAGTGTAAACTTCAGTCTCATATTAATGTGTATAAAACACCCGAACAACCTTGTATGTGTTTGTTGTATAGTCAAATCCCATCCCATACCTCACTGACAGCATCCAGATCCTAATAGTAGGCTTGGGTAGCTCCAAAACTTCTCCTATGAGAGGATTGAATAAAAAGACTGATTCAAGTTGATAGCATTGTCCAGCTCGAATGCATAATAGACCATAAGCAACATGACAAAGTTTATAGTCATGCTTTTCCTCTAAAAACTCCAAAATCGAAGTTTTACTTTTCTTCACTACATAATTAGTCTCATCATATGCAATGGAATGCAATTTCTTCACTGAATTCAAAGCGAGGGGAGTATACAAAATTTGAGGTTCTTCAGCACATGCTGATTCGTACATGTTAGCAAGAAACATTGTCAATGATGTCACAACACTTCTTTGACACACATCGAAAATGCAAAAGTGATTTTGCAGGCAATCTCAGAAAGACATCGTGGACAATATCAACAGGAATATTAACATAGCAACGATGTTTCTTCTTTTTGGAAGTACTTACGCATTTGGTGATTTCCATTAATTTGAGTAGAAAACTACAAACAAGACACATTAAATTCACTCTTACCTCAAAATATAATAAGTCATGCTACATATTATCATGAATGATATTATGAGAAGAGACAATTATATATGAACTTAACAAATGAAGAGAAAATCTTACCGAGCAAGAAAACTCAAATTGACAATGCCCTGAATGAATTTCAATCAGTACTATAGCCCTAAATAAACAGAACCAGTAGTTAATAGATAATTAACAACATAAAAATTAAGCAGAAATTCAATTTTTAAATCAGAAAACTTACAGTAACTAGAGTATAAACAATAAGTAATCCAAAAGATGTGTATATATATATATATATATATATATATATATATATATATATATATATATATATATATATATATATATATATATATATTTGTTTGTAAAATTCTATCTCCCGAATGAATTGGGTTGTTTATTTGGATTATGGAGTAGAAGACAATATTGATGAAACCTAAGAAGCATCTTTATAGAGTTCTTTTAGATTGAATCTTTTTGTGATATTTTCTTGTTGATTTTGACTTCTTTTAAAATATATATATATAAGGAATATAATTGTTATACGTGGTACAAATAATAACAAAGCTGGAGAACCTTGGCTTGATTTATTCTATATATAGTTTGATCCATCTTTTTAGGAAAGAAAGATAATTCATCTAATTAGGTGAATTTTTCTAGGGTTCTCTCTTTATTTAGGAAAATCCAAGAGAACCATTATTATTTCTAATTAAGAATAATATTTAGCCTGCAATTTTAGGAAAATCTAAGAGAATATTATTTCTAATCGAAATAATTCTAATTGAGAAAAATATAAGTGAGAGATTATGTTACTCTTCTCGTTCAGATTTTTACACAGAAAGCGAGGGTTTCTAATGGTTATAATCAATTGTAAGGTGGTTGGTGGGTGTCTTTGTTTTACATATACAATAATATTATTGCTAGAGGAAAAGCATTAAAGTTGTGTCCCATGTTACAATGAGTTTTGGTGTTTACTTGGAGTAGAACACAATTGTGAACCCTGAGAACACACTACCAAACAAGAATAAAGATATATTCATTTGTTTTTCCTATTTGGGAGAAGATTTCTTTCTCCCAAAGTACTCTTTAGTTTTTCCTTTTTAATAAAAGTGGTATTCTTAAATAAGGAAATTTGCAGATCTGGAGACAAAATGTTGCATATTTGCATGAAATACAAAAAAATTTCTTCTTTTGCCTTAAAATACAGAGTACAGATTATATTGTGAGAGAAAAACGTTTGTGCTATTAATGGACAGATTAAAAAAGGGCGCTATTTTGTCACTTGACTTTATTCCCACTTCTACTATTGAAATCAAGAATTGAACAACAAATTTTTCGGAATTTAACCAAACCTCAACTAAATCCGATCCTCCCATTTTATTTATTTATTTATTTATTTTGCGTCAGTTTAAAGAAGTTGCACTGTGCAATTATTGGAAGAATGTTAAAAATAAATGGGTTCCACTTCCACCTCTTTAAAGGGAAGAAGTTATAAAAATTACATAAATCTCATTAGTTATAATATCTTCCGAACTGAAATGAACTCTTCCTAATTCCTCATACAAAAGTAAAGCCACTTAGCTTTTATTTCAGCCACGTCAGATTGTAGAAGAAGGTTGTAAAGCTTTAGCATCAATACTATACCACTATTTGCCCTCCAGAATTTGCTTTACATTCAACGGCTGTGACGGCGCAAGAGATTTCATGTTTGATGGACTCAACAACAGGCTAACGAAGGCCTCTCTCTATCTTTAAAAGCAAGAGAGTTGAAAGAAAGGCTGAAATCAAAAGATGGCAAACTTTATTCTGCAACTACCAAACAACTTGAGGAGTTTCTCTGTTTCTACTTCTTCAAATGGTACTCCTTTTTATTTTGGCATTTCTAGTGATCTTATGTGTATATGATTTCATGGGTTGGTTGATTTTGGTTGAATTCAGGGAGTCTTCCCAATAGTAGTAATGGTGGTGGTCAAAATGGAGGGCCGGTGATAGTTGAACTTCCTTTGGATAAGATAAAGAGACCCCTTATGCGTACAAGAACTAATGATCCTAACAAAGTTAAAGAACTCATGGATAGTATTAAAGAAATTGGTCTTCAAGTACCTGTAAGCTCTCTCCTTTTTTGTGTGATCTCTTGATTTGGTGTTCAAATAAGTTGCTTTGTGTTAAGTGTTAGTTGTCTGTCCTATGTTTGGTTAGCAAGAAAGTGAAGGCAATGAAGGTAAAGTAAAAGGATTCGGTGATTCTTGTAGTTTAGAATGAGGGAGATGAAGGCATGATATAAAGGGGCTACTTGTGCTCAGAAAGAGAAAGGTATTGGACATTTTATAGAAATGGACCGTGAATCTATTGCACCATCCTTCTTCATTGGTTAAATGTACTTGAAACACATACTGTAAAACTAAAAAACACTGAAGAATCGGGGAAACCATTTACGGATTTCAGATGCTTTTTTTTATTTTATCTTTTAAATCTCTTGGTAGAACATGCTGCAAATTAGATCTCTGCATGGTTACTATTAGTTGACTCGATATTCAAAAACTGATGCAGATTGATGTGATCGAGGTTGAAGGAAATTACTATGGTATGTGCACATCTTAATTCTCTTAATTGGATCTTTTCATCTTTACAAAGTAGAAAATGAAAGAAGCAAAATGAAGCTCCTCCATAGGCCTAATTTGGTCATGGTTGAATACCAAAGCATTTCATTTTTATTTTTCGTTTCCTGGATCCAAAACTCAAATGCTAAATGCTGGTTCAGGTTTCTCCGGATGCCACCGATATGAGGCTCACCAACGCCTTGGCCTCCCAACAATCTGCTGTAAAGTTCGTCGTGGAACGAAAGAAACTTTGAGGTTTTACTTTCTGCAAAATTCCCTACATTCCTCCAATATTCTTGATATCTTCTCATTGACCCTGACAGACATAATATACTTTTTCCATGTTCATTTTGCAGGCACCATCTTCGTTAAGGTCTAGCAATTTGCTTTTCCAGTGAGAAATTCAAGTAAAATTATCCTTTATACACTATATATTTGTACACAGGTTTTTAAACATAGTATTTGTAATATACAAATTTTTACTATTAATCAATGCGCTTTCAACTGTTTGAGATTAAGATTATATATGTTGTCCTAATGTATTGTCAATTATCTATATTTGGTCGATTTGCATTTTGGACAGACCATAATAGAATGGCACACTTCAGATGAATAGCCTAAACACAAGATGACATAGGGTATTAACTTACTTTAACAAAACTGTTACAAAGAGGAAGTCGTGCAGTAAATCTACATACATTTTTCCGAAATTTGTATGAACAAGCTTCGTGTAATTACATATACTATTCGAATAACCATCACTGCTATGAGACGTAGATAATTTACCATTCATTTCTTTTTGGTGCCCATCGTCATTTTCTATTTGTATGTTATAGGACCAGACCTTGATATGCAAACCTTGGCAGAGGACTGGGACCTGTGCTCCCAGAAGTCGAGCCTTCGACGAACTTAACTTTACTACGGCTTGAACTGTAATCAAGTGGCCTAGAGCGGCGCACATTCCGGTGTCTAGCTTCGCTACTCTTTATGCTTCCACTACTAGGATCATAGAAGTGTTCCTGGCTATGGGATGTTGATCCTCTGAAGTAGCCGGAATCATTAGAACTATACTGCGGAGTTGAATCGCCACGAGGCTGCCTTGTTATGGGAGAGGCATGATGTGATAATGATACAGTAGATGAATGGCGGGGTGATAAGCTTAGTAGATGAATTACCCGGTTTATCCACTTGAAAACTTTTTAAAAGATTAATTGAAGTGTGTACAAACTGGTTTGAACATCCTCAATCAACCAAAAAAAGAAAAAAAACTTACAACTCTGACAGAAATAGGCTATTTCATTTATTAAAATTATGCTACAATTTTAATGGGTTTGAGATGTAAAGTGAAACTTGTTCATTAAGATGATATTTATAGAACTAAAGTTAGATCCATTTTATTCATCGGAAAATGATAGTTATCGAAAATCCTAGTTAGTAAATACGGATGCGACAAAAAAAGGGTACGAGAATTTTACGGGTATGATACGGCAAATGGTGAAAAATACGTTTGTAAAAATTCGGTTATAAAATTCGGAATACAGAAAAAATACGATTCGGATATATACGGGTTTAATACGACACATTGTCAATAATACGTTTTGAAAAATATGGCAATAGCAATCTTGGTTTTAGCACTTTTTAAAACATTCCGATTTAAATAATCTATTGTGGTCGACCCTACAATTTATTTTCCTTTTTATTTAAAGTACATTGGAACAATAACTACGACTAGTATTTTTATCTGTAATTTTATAGCTACGCATACAAAATTTGGATTCCAATTAGTATAGTTGTTTTATTTTCTGAATTTTATGTTCTAAATTTAATTGGACAATGCATTCAAAGGTCAAATAATAATAGTGTTATGAAATCTAAAAACATGACAGAGTGCACATGGGTTTACAATTTGCAGTTGGCGTTGGTTGCAAGCTGATGGTTTGTTGTTTTTTTCTTCTTTTTTAAGTATCTGCCAATTCCAAATCCAAGCCCAACAATATTATTTTTATGAATTCATGCTGTTCTTTTGCAGTTTTGCCTTTACCTTTTGCTTTCATAGATGATCTTTAGTCTTTTCATTTTGACCCATACAACACAAAACAACATAACTAAATGAAATATTATGTTAAAACAGATACCAAATATAACTCTCACAAGCATTTCATCAAACATGTTTCAAACAAATATATCAATCCATCAACATAACAAATCCATCAATCCACCAGCCCTTATTACTACTACTCACACACCAGCACAAACACAAACAAATCACCAACATACAAGATTCAAAGAGAGTTAAAAAGAGAAGAGAAGAAGTGTGTAGCTTGAGGCTTGAAGAGTTGAAGTCTTGGACTTAAAGCTTGGAGAAGAGAGTTAAAAAGAGAAGAGAAGAAGAGATCAAGACTCAAAGAGTCAAGAGATGAAGAAAAAAGAGTTGAATTGTTGAAGATTTGAAGAAGAGATGAAGACTGTGGAAGAGAGAACCGAGGAAGAGGAAGGAGATTTTCTTTAATTTTAGTCAAACCTAACCAAAACGACGTCGTTTTGCCTTATCATTTAATTATTTTTTTGTTCTGCAAAAATTCGCGTATAATTCGCGAATTATACGGAATAGGGTATATAATTCGTGAATTATACGGCAGGCCTAATAAAATACGTGAATTCACGTATAAAACGCTAATTTACTAACTAGGTCAAAAATTACACACCGAATCTATGCACTGATTGACGTGAGAAAATCATAACCATTAATTAATATTAACTTATAATAAATCAATGGTTAGGATTATGTCACGTTATTCGGTGTACGAATTCGGTGCACATCTTTCGATAACTGTAGCATTACTCTTCATTCATCTAAATGGTCAAAACACAATTCTTTTTTTTTTTTTTTTTTTTTGGGGACCCGGGTTTGGAAATTCTAAGATGCATTTGTAAATCCGAGTTCAAAATTGGACTCTCCAAATCTTATAGGATTCAGAATTAAACCCATTATACGTAAAAGCACAAATGGGTTACCTTCGTCAAAAGTAAAATAGTGTTAATGCATATGGCGAAGTGCAATAAATAAAAACTATATATGAATCCAAATAACCCCAGCTAGAATTTCTATTATTGGTCTACGTCATCATAACTCAACAGTTGAATTATTAATTGACATTGAATTAGAATTAGGGTTTCATCAACTCTTGTCAGCCCTAATAATTAATGAAAAGGCAACAATATAAACTATAAAGATTGGCACTTTTTGAAGCAACTTCCACTTTATTATTAATATTATGACTATGTTAGGGAAGAGACTGAAAGATTGAAGAAAAAAGAGTTCAAGTTTAGCAAGTAAAGTGGAAGTCATTAAAGATTAGTTGAGAGAATTTCATTTCATCTAGAGGTTTTTAGGGTTTCTATTTTTTTTTTTTTAGCTAAATTGAATTTAGAAAAAAACCCATTTGAAATTGTGGGAAGTTGGAGTTATTGCAATGATTTTTATGATTAATTATTGAGTTCATTCATATATGGCTTCATTGTTTCCAGCAATTTTAATTATTGTCTCTGTTTGGCAGAAGCCCCCCCTCCCCCTTTGACGGGATCAATTAAGATGGTAGTTATTGAAACATGAGTAAATTAAATAGACTGTGGTTGAAATTTTATTAGGGTTCGGAAAACTATCAATCACACTCCACTAAGAAAATGCGTACACGAAACCGCCTCACCTTATGAGTTTGTTGATGCGATGGGATTGTCTAATGAAATAGTTTACCCACCATAATGATATGTCAACAAAAACAAATTGTAAGACCATTTCATATAAGTTCGAGATTCGATGATAGTTTGGAAAAAGTTTTGTCTTGAGAATCTTTGAAAGGTTATATTTCTAGTATAGTTACATACTTTGAAATTAATGAGCCCCACGTGGAGAAATTGTAATGAGTTGGGAAATGAAACCCAATTTCGGCAATTAATGATGCATAATTCTTTTATTCAATTGGATGTGCTTTGTTGCAATTTGGAAGTTTAATTGACAACTACTCTTTTTCGTTTACAAATAAAGTAAACTTGTTAAATGACCAATAAGTTTTAGTATGGGGTTAGTTTCACTCAACCCCCATATAATTTAGAAGAACGACATTTCATTTCATTTTTCTTTTGTTTTTTTTTATGATCGAGGGTGTTCAGGTCGGTTTACGTGTACTTCAACAAATCCTTTGGAACTATGGAACTATTGGTCGGCTAAAAGCTCCGATAATTACCCCTATTAGCAATTGAAAAGGGGTTCGAACTCAAAACCGCTTAAGTAATACACCCATGAAGCCTTATCAAACCACCAAATCATTCAGAGATAGTCTTCATTTTCCATTTCTAATAAGATTAAAAGGCAAGATTACCCTCACTTTAACATGGGGTAAATCAATGAAATCAACATGTTAAAGTGATGGTAATCTTGTCTTTTTTATCTTATTTACTAACACAACACGGTACGAAATGTGTATTTAAGGTAATCACTAATGAGTATTTGATATTACGAGACGTAAGTATTAGAGGAAACTAAAAACTCAATTTATCTTTTTTTTAATTTTTTTTTTTTTTTGGGGTCAAATTCAGGGTTATTGAGGAAATTAACCCTTTAATGCAGGCCCTCTAAGATATTTTCCACGATCAAAGTTTGTAACATATTTTTGTAAATTAAAAACTAGAGCAACTAAAGGCTTATATAGCACGTAAAAGGAAGAAATTACACAACACGTCTAAATTTAAAGCCCAAACCACATATGGATTTATGGACTATTCATTATTTAGTTGGGTCATAGCCCATAGCTATGGACCATGGGCCGGTCTAGCTTTATTTTCTTCATTATAGCCCAAGAGCAAGCCCATGATGAGGCCCGGTAATCCAAATTAATACAAACATAATGTTATATATAAAAAGACACTTTAGGGTTTTCATTTCTCAGTCTCTGAACCATCCCTGTGCCCTAGCTGGTTTCTCTTCGCAGCCGCAGCTAGAAGAAGAAGATGAAGACCATTCTTTCTTCAGAGACGATGGACATCCCCGTCGTGGTGAAGATCAAAATCAATGCCAAGATTATCGAAGTGGAGGGCCCTCGAGGCAAGCTCAGAACTTCAAGCACCTCAACCTCGACTTCCATCTCATGACCGACGAGGAAACCGGCAAGCGCAAGCTCAAGATCGACGCTTGGTTCGGCACCCGTAAGACCAGCGCCGCCATTCGTACCGCGCTCAGCCACGTGGGGAATCTTATCACCGGCGTTACCAAAGGTTACCCGTACAAGATGAGATTTGTCTACGCTCACTTTCCTATTAACGCTTCGATCACCAACGGAAACAAGGCGATTGAGATCCGTAACTTTCTTGGGGAGAAGAATGTACTTTTTTTTAGTTCTTCCTTTCGTTTATTTATTTGTTTTGAAGTAGAGTAATATTACAATGCTGGAGTAGTAACGTTATGGGGATGACAGAGCATTTGCTGTTTGTTTTTGAGAGTAAAATCGTAGTAAGTATATTTCTGCTAATGGTTACCGGACAAGGTGGAACTAGAATATTGTTATGTTATTGCTTTATGCTGAATTTTATGCCCGTATTCTTTCTTTTTTTCTTTTTAAACTTTTGTGTGTGTTGAGAATTTTGTAAAAACTGTAATTTTTCCTTGTCTAGTGCATTGAAACGTATGTTTTTAGACTCATTGCTGTTAAAAACTTTGTTTTACTCATGGCATGAACAAATTCAATTATGAAGTCGACAAATGGATTTTCATGTTTAAGTGATAAATCTTATGACTAATGTATGTGTTTGGTTGAAATTTGTAGTGATTGAATTCGATTTTGATTTTGCATTGTGTCACTTTTGTCCGGATTCAACATTTATGCTGTCTAAAATCTTTTAGGTGGGCAGTAGTTTACAGAACCTTATTTCTTTTGATTGATTTGGGTTATGTTCTGTTGTTACAACAGGTTCGTAAAGTGGATATGCTTGAGGGTGTAAGCATTTTGCGATCTGAAAAAGTTAAGGATGAGCTCGTATTGGATGGGAATGACATTGAGCTCGTGTCTCGGTCATGTGCTTTGATTAATCAGGTTATCTCCCTTTCTATCCCTGTCTTTCATTGTTTTATGTGTGGTTACAATAGTTGATATTCTGACTGTTTATCTTTGTTTTGAACAGAAATGCCATGTCAAGAACAAGGATATTAGGAAATTCCTTGACGGTATCTATGTCAGTGAAAGGGGCACAATTCTTGAAGAAGAATGATTACCTATCCATTTCATGTTATAGTAATGTTTTCGGAGTTTTTGGTTCTTTCTACCGTCAGTATGAAAACGATAGTTTTTTTTTTTCTGGAATTTTTTGTATTAGAGAATTTTGGAATTCAAATTACTAGTCTTTTAATGGTTTTGTTTCAAAATTTGTTATGGATATTATCGAAACATTGCTATATTGCTCCATTTATCCTAATTGAAACTCACTTGTCAGAGGTTGGATAGTTGGGTTTTGTTTGCTGAGTTATTTCTTTGCATCTTTTGTTGGTCAATGTTTTGATAATGTTATATTAACTCATAGAGTTAAATTGTATTTGTAATCATGGAGTGCTCGAATCTTGGGTTGAAAGGGTTTCCTAACCTGAGTTTTTGCTCTAGGGTTTTGGTGGGGGTTTGAAACTTAGGTTTTTATTTATTTAGGGAAGATGCTTAGAAAGCATGTGTTGATTAACAAAAAACAAACACAAAGACATAATTTTACAGATTTTAAGTGGTATACCAAAATTATCATCATCATCGTGGGGTAAAAGAAAAGTTAATGTTGGAGGGATTTTAGCATGAATCCATTGATTCTATATGGTGTATTTTAAACTTTTGACCACTTTTATTTGGACATGGAGTCAGAGTGTGCATATAACACTTTTTTTTTTTTTTTAACTGCTAAAATGGCCATGCTGAATCACTACTCGCATTGATTTATAACTGAATTGGGTTAGTGAAACTAGTTTTCTGTTTTGAGAAGTCATTAACTAAAAGTTTGTGAAGTTTTTGCGAGTTTACTAGGCATTCCAAAAGATCCTCAAACCGGGTTTTATTTGTTGGAAAAATGTGTGTTTAAATTTGTTGAAGAGATGTTGGAGGTGACAAACTTTGAAAACTTAAAGAAGGAAATGGAGTTTGAGGGTGGGAATGGATTGTCTTTTTGAAGTCAAGATATAGTACCCTACAAGAATTGCAGTATGCCTAACAATTTCTAAGCTTAAAAGCTCCATCAAATGCTAAACAAATAAAAGAAGATTCGCCTCTCTTGTAATTCAATAACCCCTTACAACGTTATGTACAAGTTTGTTCGTAAATGCAAAATGCAAATAAATCTAAATTCAAAAATGGATACGGTTAGGGCTCTGAGTTTACTGGGAGTCGAACCCGTGTCTATTGCTTGGAAGGCAATTATCCTAACCGTTGGACTACAAAGGCTGATAAAAAGTATGAGTCTGTACCACTTTATTTACTGTATGTCTTTTTCATCAATATGACATTAATCCATTTGAAATATAATAAAATAACAAAAAAAATTCTGAAGTTTCCGAAATAACATAAATCTTATACTGTTAAGTTTTAGAAAAATATTATCCTTACAAAAACCCATACAAAGAGGACTACAAAGTGACATCATTCAGAAGAAAAAAAATAAAGAAAAAACGGAAAAAGAGAGAGAGAGAGAGAGAGAAATCATGAAAATCAAGGGTAGAGATTATCTTTGTATGCCCTCTTTGTATGTGTCTTTGTAAAACTAGTATTGCTCTAAGTTTTAAGTGTTAAAATAAACGGTAAAAAAACAATTTGGTAATATTTTCTAACTTATAACTAAGTAAATTTTAACATCTCATAGTTTATTAACGATAAAAGAATTTTTGTTGTTTTAGAAATATTAGGGTAATCTGTCTTTTTATATCATACCTTAGGGGGTCAATGTCTTTTAACCCTTTCGATAATTTAATTTCAATATGCTTGTTATGTTAATTTTGGGAATATTTCATAATGGTTTAATAATGTTAAAGAGGGTTTTATATAATATAACTAATGTCCAATCAACTTTCTTTGAAAAGAATATGCTTAAAAATTAACCCTAAGGGGTTAATCTAGCAGTAAAAAGGTTTGCTCTCATCTTTAAGTTTCTGGGTTCAAACTTTGGATCTATATACCACAATAACATTGTGGTTTCTTGGTTCTTTGAGTTTATAGGATGTTCAATAGATTTCGATGATTAATTGAGGTGCGTGTAAGTTCACTTAGACATTCCTATTACCAAAAAAAAAAAAAAAAATTATATTCTTAAAAATTATAGAGAAAGATCTAGTGTTGCCAATGTCAATTACTTAATTTCGAGAGGGTTTAGGCATGAATACTTTGTTTAAAGAACATACATTTTATAATGGATATAAATAAACATATCAAGCATGGATAAAATAGAAACTTCATCGCATCAAAGAGAAAATCATTAGTGTTGCCAATGTCAACGAGTTTATTTCCATTGATTTGAAGATTCGGTAAGGCCACTACTCTAGGCTTAATGCCCAAATTTGGAAACCGTGTACCAATTGACTCAGCCTCTGCCACGTCATTCTAAAGTCAACGATCCATCTTTCTATTTATCTTCTTCTTCATCACCAAAAAGAAATAACCCTAATCTTCTTCTTCATCAAAATGGGAAGACTCAGCCACGACCCTTTCATTCAACACTTCAGCCACCATCATCAGCTCCAGCTAACCCAAACCCTAACACCAACGACACCGTTTTGTTCTGGCTGCAACGGTCAGTCCTCCGGCTGGATGTACTCTTGTAGACCCTGTAACTTCTCCCTCCATCTTTCATGTTCTCAGATGCCTCAGCTCATCAACCACCCCTCTCACCCTCTCCACCCTCTCTCCCTACTCCCTAAACCGCTCTACTCCGGCGGCGTCTTCAACTGTGACGCGTGCGGCCACCAGGGCCACGGCTTCAGCTACCACTGCAATAACTGTGACTTCGATTTACATATTCTTTGCGCCTCCAAACCGCTCTACGTCACCCACCACGCCCACGCTTGCCGCCTCTCGCTCTCGTTTTCTCCTCCATATCAAGCCAAAGGGTTTTCTTGCGATATTTGTAGTAAGTTTGGGGCGAATCATTGGCTGTACCATTGTGGGAACTGTGAGTTTGATGCGCATTTGGATTGTGCTTCGAATACTCATCAAATTCAGCACTCTATTTCGTTTCCAGGGGGAAATTATCATAATGGAGTGATGAATCAGCAGCAGTTTGTGCATAGTCAAAGCATGGGAGGCATGCAGATGCAGAGTAATAATTATCAGCAGTTTCAGCAGCCGCAGCAGCAGCAGCAGCCATGTTTGAGTGGGAATTCTTTGATGAATGCTGCGGTTCAAGGGTTTGTTGAAGGTGCGGCTCAACAGGTTGGTCAGAATTTGGTGCAGAATATGATGAATGGTGGCGGCATTCTTGATCCCGGTAACAATGGTGGAATGGTTTTTGATTTTGGAGATTCTTCAATGGTGGGTGATTCATCAGGTGAAGCATACAGTTAAACAATTATCCGACACCGCATGCACCCAAAAATATGTTATGTTATGCTGTTGGGGTAACGTTATGTCTCATTATCCATCCTTGGATCTAATTCATGTTCGTTAATGTTATTTCCATTGTCCATATAATACAAATGGTTTGTTATATGAGACACGAAATTGAAGAATTATTGGATGTATACATAAGAACATATTATGTTTTTAGGGTAATATTAGGTTTTGATATTCAGCTTTGAATTTTGATTTATGTTCATATGATAATTTCGAGGCCATGGATTTGTTATATTTTATTGTATTATTGATATGATAAGAAATTTTATTAGATTGATAACAACTTTAGAATTAATTATTGATCTAGTGTTTGTTGTTACAATGTATAATAATATCCGATCCATATGCATTAATCTAGTGTTTGTTGTTAATTTGTGGTTGAATTTGTCAAAATTTGACTTCATGAAGGACAACAAGCACATGCATTACGGTCTAATATGAATTGACTTTAATTAATATTATCTTTAAAATATAAATCAATTTTAAAATAAATATACTAACTTTATGGTTTAGAAGTTTTCCAATAAATCTTAATAATTCAAATAAATAAGTTTTTCATTATTATATTTCGGTTATATCTAACCCATCCAATTTAATCGACAAGAATATGGTATGGGTCACTGCCCGTAATAAGCCCATAAAGTAATGTGGCCCATTTTTGTTTAAGCTATTTTGATGTAGAAACATAAATAATTGCTTTAGCAAAAGTTTTTCTCCCTCTGTTATATATAGAGGTGAGCACGACTAGCGGGTAGAATAAGAACCTGCGGGTAGAATTAGAATCGAAACCGGAACCTACCTAGAAATGATATTATGCGGGTAGATTTTGATTTTGATTCCTATAGGTTTTGGAACCGGAACCGAAATCGTGGAAAAGAACCTTAAGCGGGTACTCGGATTGGAATCTGTTTGTGTTTTGGTTTTGATTGATAAATTTTATGTGAATTGTGACGAATTAATTGAATTCAAGTGTTACTTAGAGATTAGAGGATTTATGAGTCACATTGGACACAAATGAATGAGTAATCAAAAGTTTAAAACTACTAGATGTAGGTTTTCTTAATTTGTTGGGGATGTATTTGTAAAATTTTAAGGTATTTTTGTCATTATAGGGGGTAATTGATTTTTTATAGGGTACCGGGGTAGGGAACCAGAACCTGCATTTCAGGTTTCGGTTCTCCCAAAAAATGCAGGGTATCCAAAACCGCTCACCCCTAGTTATAAATTAACCCTTGTATTTATAAAGTTATAAGCTTATGATTTTGCTCTCTTAGTACTATTAGATGTTACTAGAGAAGTTTTCTTACTACTAAAAAGATGAATCCCACATTTTCTTTCTATTTTCGTAGAAACCAAACAACAGCACCATAAAAACAAAACCGAGGGTGATACTGTAAATTTAAAATCAAATGAAAGTCAACCATGAAGCGTCGTGCAAAAAACACAAAACAAAACAAAAACCATCAATTTTCTTTCTATTTTCCCGGCAACCAAACAAAAAGAGTTGCAATATATATATATATACAACCAGCGGCTTACCCATGATTTCTAGTCAATGGGGTCACAAGATCTAAGTTGATAAATTTATAATAAAATAAATATTGAAGTAATAAGTATAAAATAAAATAATGTGATCTAAAAATTTAATTTTAAAAGTTATACATACCAAATTGAAAACAATTTTTCATATTCTGAAAACATTACATAATTGATTATCTTTAACTAAACCCAACTCATTTAACATACAATTATGTCAATTACATACATAAAATGATAAAACACAAAATAGGGCAACATAACTCATGATCTTTTCTCAATTAAGAAAGATAGAATAAGAGAGTTTTAAACAAAATAACAAAAAATGAGTATCACCTTATCTTGTGACCTCTAAAAGAATAATTTTTCTTGATTAATCCAACCAAAGGAAAAAGAAAGTATGAGAGAAGAGTAAAGAAATTGAAGAAGAAGGAAAACTTTGTAAGTACAAAGAAATCTTACAAAGATTTCCATACAAAGTGAGGTGGTAAAAAATGAATGGAAGAGTATCAAAAACGAAAATATCTTAGTGGAGTCCAATAAAATATAGGTTATATTAGTGGAGTCAACAAAAATTTTAAGGGGATCAAAATTGTTGATTACTATAAAATATATACCTATTTTTTAATAAGTGACCTCACTAAGTATACTTTGGCTACGCCCTGTATACAACTGAGACTTTTTGTTCCACCTTAAAATTGTGATTCAATTCAATGTTGGTTTAAGAATTTCACATGGTGAATCGTGATTGTGGTCTTGCATATATAGCTCATAATTCGAATTCGACAGAGACTTTTCATCGGTATAGAACAAACTCGCTTATTCATCTTCGACCTTTTTCTTATTGATGATTTTCCATATCTTGATTATTAACTTCAAAGAATCATAGATTGTTTCATTCAATTTTGTAGGATGCAATAAATAAGATAATATCATTTCCAACTCATAAAAAGACTATCCAATTAACTCGTTGCATTGACTGTTATATATACATGTATATGGGCCATACCGTAAATAGGACTAAATTGAAAAGTATTTAAACTAAGAAGGACTGCACTGAATTAAACAGAGGACTGTAATTAATACATGACAGAATAGAGACTGTAAAACTTGCCATGTTCTTTCAAATTCAGTTGCAAAACAACTACTTATTTCCTAATGCAAACCAACTACTTGTTTCCTTTCCCATTCAATTAGGGAGTTTGTAAAACTTAAGCTTCAAGAAAACCAGTAGTTCGATTTATGAGGGACACTCCCACTTGTTGTCTCTACAATTGATCCTCCTCTCCCAGAACACCATACTTGAAATTTCATCAACTGTACTCTCATTTGTTCTCTCTAAAAACCACGAAAACAAACACTTCCATTTTATCAAACACAATCACAATCCCTATTTCTCAAACTCAACAACATAGATATGGCGATCAGGTCTCTCACAGCAGCCAAAGAGTTTAATCCGGAATCACCCAACATCGATGACTACTTCACGGCTTACAGAGTGCACGAAGTGGCTGCCAAGAACAGCACCTGGTATGATTTTCTTTCTTTGAGTGATATCGGAGTAGATTCAAGCATGATCAAGAAACAATGGCTCTTCTGTTGCACCCGGACAATGCGGAGGGGGCTTTCAAACTTATACAATCTGCCTTCCAAGTTCTGATAGTTCCTGAAAAAAGACAATCCTACGATAGTAGCTTGCGTTCCAAGAAGCGCTCTCATCAATCATCGTACACGGCTTCAGGTTCTTTAAACTAATCTAAATCATCAAGGCCTACGAGCGAAGAAGCGAAATTCAGTCAGTCTCGGCCCCAAGCAGCAGCTGATCATAGGGCCAGAACTTCTTCATCTGGGTTCGGAAGCACAAACACCAAAGAAAATTGCCGGTGCAGATGCAATCTTCGAAACGTCAGAATTAAAATCGTTCATCAAGCTAATGGCACCAAAAATATTGTTGTTTCTCGTAATGATAAAGTGGTAGAATTCCAACCCTTTTGGCTTTGGAATGGATTTTGATCAATGTAATTTACTGTTTATTTAATGGAATTAAGTTCTTTGTAATTTTATTTTCTATCCTTTTCCAGTTTTAATTAATGTTTTATTCACTTTAATGTGATCTTATAACTTTTTTTTTTTTTTTTTTGAAGTTTTATGAAAATTTTTACTTGGAGGAGGATACTGTACTCAAAATAATTTTTATCCGGAGAAGCTTGTTTCTTTATCCTTCACTGTTTATTTCATAGGTTTGTGATTTAATAATAGTTTTAAATTATGATTATGTGTAGATGTTTACTCATATTTCTTTTTTAATTATATTGGTATAGTAATTAATTTGATTATAAACTGAAATTTGGTATATGTTTAGGCCTGCTGCGATTAATAGATTGTGTGGCTTTAAGACGAAAAAACTTTATAATATAATATCAAATAAATATAATATAGAGTGTTAATATTTCAAACCTAATATTCAACTGAATTTAATCAAAGACTAGAGGTGACATTGACCCGTTCTATTAGATGGGGAGATGGTTACCCAAGTTTAAATTGAAGCTAGGGCTTGGCTAGGCAGCCCTTGAGATCACCAAAACGGGTTAAGAGATGGCCGGACTATATCTATTAAATGTGTTTAATCAGTTGACTTTCCAAAAAAGGTCAAGTAAATGAATTTTCCATAAATTATGAGGTTTTGCTGCAAATTCGAGATGAGTTGGAGTGATGATCGGAATTCGTAGGAGGGGAGGGAGTATGAGTTCTTCGAGGGCAGAGATGATGGTGAAGATACCGAGGAGACGAGAGGGTTCAGTGGTGGTTTGGCTAAGGAGGTAATAGAGTTTTTAGAGTCGTTGAAGCTTGGAGAGGAAAGTGGAGGTTGATGAGTCCGATGAGTCGAGTTTGCGAGTTACCGAGGATGATAAGTGGTTTAGACGTTAGTACTTTTGGTTAAAAAAACTGAACCAAGGGCTTCAGCAATCGGAAAATGCAATTTCTACTAGTATACATCTTCAATCCAACATGAATAAATGAAATTGTGAAAGACATCAACCAAAATCAGAAATTTTTAGATACACGAAAAAGAAATAAATAATAAAATAATGAAGCAAATATGGATTGGCACTCATGAGGCAAGGCGTCAGGGATCAACATAGACGTACAACCTGAGCGTTCTGCAGAAATTATCGGAAATGAAGTACAGATCGCCGGGTTGAGTCAGAGAGATAACGGTGTCGTCGTCATTATAAACTTGATTTGGCTTCTTTGAATCTGTATTACAGGTGGTGTATAGCAGTTGGGGTACTTCTTCCACGTCATAGTCTTGGGTGTAACTGAAAACTGCCCTAATAACAACACATCAATTGTTAAAAACAAATTTAGAGCGAAAATCAAGTTAGAGAAATATATGAATTTAGGAGTACCTAGAACGTCTCCCATGCGAGCCTGAATGGTTGAAATATCAGAATCAGGACTCCAACCTTTATACCCACCGATATAAATGGTTGTAGCACCTACAGAGCAGAAGCAGGAGAGGATGAAGACAAGTGGAGTGAAGTTTGGAGCCATTAATTCCCTTCAAATATCAATGAAATTAAACGTGATTAGAAGAAGTTGAAGAAGAAACAGAGCAACCGAACTGTTAGCGTAGCAAGAAAGTAATCATATTATTAGAACAAGCGTATCGTAGAACCTTAACATAAAAGAAATGTTGCCATTATGACATTATCTCTTTATTTAACTCTACTGACATTGAATGGACAATCGTGATCCACCTGCATCTTCTGGAATCTTATATTCAAAATATTTTATTATTCAATAACACTACACATATATACAACACTCGAAAGGTTCCAACAAAACGTTCTCATTTTCAAGAATCTCAACAGGGGATGATGAGAGTTGATGTATGGCTTTTTCTTTTCGTCCAGTGAAGCCATGTTGGTCTTTAACTCTTCTTCAATGTTACCGTTTGAGTGTTCGTAAGTGTGTGTGTATGGGGCGAGAGGGAGAAACGTGATTTCACTGATTTGTGTTAATACATATAGTACGTGTTTGCCCAAATGCATCATTTTTGCGGCGTCGTTTTCACTGCCTCCTAATCTTACAAAACGGTACTATGAATTAATGAATAAAATTGCGAAGAATAAAACAGAATCGCATAATAATAATAATTATGTCAAAAGAAAGGCTGAAAGTTGATTTGGTCAATGATCAAAACATAACAGAAGACGGGCGTGTAGCGCAAGTGAGCAGATAGAAAGATATTGTATTTCAATTTGATGGGCCTTGTGTCTACTGTCCATGGTAAATTTGATCGTTGTGAGCGTGTGTGGTTTGGATGATCGTGGTTGTTGTGGGAAAAGTGAGTAACAGAAAAAAAAAAAAAAAAAAAATGGTGTGAGCGCATGGGGTTTAATACTTCAATCTTGGAGAGAGACCATTTTAAGGTTGTGATACTGTGGTCCAAGTCCGATAAAATTAAGGTTGTTAACTAACAAACAGATAGTACACACTACTGGGTGATTGTAACTATCCTCAAATGAGCATTACCCATTAAAAAATCATGTACCTTAAAATTTTTTCCACTAATAAATATTAAAATTTTAATATTTATTGATAATATTTTTTGTCTAATACTATTATTATTTTTCTACTATATATCATAAGCTAACAAATAATTTGTCATATATCAAAACCTTAATTTATTAAGTTCGTATAAAATGCATTTTATTTATTTATAATAAGTATTTTATCTGATTTGTTTTTGGCTTAATTATTAATTGTGTAATTAAATTTGTACATGATCTAAGCTTCATTTAGTTTGCTTTTGGGTTTAATTATCTGATTGGGTAAATTTTTATTTAATAAAATATTTTTTCAAGTTTAATTATTTGAGTGGATAATTGTAATTATTTGAAGTATTGATGACATAACTGTAATAAGTTAGAGATTTTCTAGAAAATCACAGGAGGACGGGGGCTGCATTATGTCACGACCCGATTATTTCCCTTCAGACTCATGTGGCCTTAGGTGTCAATCTCTCTACGATTGCCCTAAGTTAGCCTTGCTTGCTCACGCTTCTAGCCCTGCAAATAAGAGAACACTCACACAAACTCACTCACAAGAGATGCTAGAAGAGAACACTTTACTGATGAGAGAGCTTTACAATTCCTAGATAGTTTGGCCAAATGAAGGCCTCCCCTTTTTATAGTAGATGGAGCTTACAATAGATGGTCTAGATCTTCCACAATCAACGGTGGAGATTAGCTAACTCCAAACTACCACCTATCAACTACTATCTACCAACTATCATATTAATTACAAGATTCTAGAAAATACAAGAGTATTCTAGAAGGTTCTAAAGTGTCGAGGTGACGCACACCAAGTGTTTGATGAAATGCTTGAGAGGCGTCACATTCTCCCCCACCTAATCCGGAGACATCCTCGTCAACTCTTCGTGGAATTATTGGACCTTGTCTTTGAATTACCATAATGCATCTTCGGGTTCCCAACTAACTTCACTCTTCGGTAGCCCCTTCCATTTGACAAAGTATTCCCGACTTGGAGGATGATCCTTTCGTCGAATGATACGATCGGCTAACACACACTCAACCTCTTTGTCATAGAACTTGGTGTTGCCAATGGTGCCCATTTTGATTCTCTTCTTCCCGGATCTTCCACATCTTCATGGTACGGCTTCAAACAACTCACATGGAAGACCAAATGGAGTCTCAACGAAAAGGGCAATTCAAGCTTGCAAGATACATTACCGACCCTCTTGATTATGGGAAATGGCCCCTCATATCTTTGGACAAAGGCTTTGTGTAGTGGTCGGGTGGACTTGTGTTGTGATGGAAGGATTTTGACAAGTACTAGATCTCCTACGTTGTACTCCACATACCTCCGCTTCTTGTCCGTCCATTTCTTCATCTTCATGGTTGCTTTGTCAAGATATGCCCGTGTGATGTCGGCTTGCTCATGCCAAGACTTAGCAACTTTGAATGTCGTAGGGCTGTTCCCCTTATAACTTGTACCCAAGGTGTGCAACGTAAGTGTTTGTTGATCCATCACCATCTCAAATGGGCTCTTGTTGGCGACTTCACTCCCCTGCAAATTGTATGAGAATTGGGCTACATCAATCAACTTTGCCCAATCAAGTTGGTTGGCGCTCACAAAGTGTCACCGATATATCTTCAGTATGACATTCACTCTCTCGGTTTGCCCATCGGTTTGAGGGTGAAAGCTTATGGAAAAGTGCAACGTTGACCCCATAAGCTTGAACAACTCGGTCCAAAATCTCTCTGTGAACAGACTATCCTGATCACTTATGATAGATTTCGGAAGACCCCAATACTTCAGCACATGCTTGAAGAAGAGCTTAGCCGTGTCTTCCGCTGTACACTCCTTTGGTGCGGGGATGAAGGTAGCATACTTTGATAACTTGTGCATCACAACAATAATGGTACTAAACCCCTCAGATTTTGGTAAGCACACTATGAAATCTATTGAGATGCTCTCCCATGGTCTGCTTGGTGTGGGCAACGGTTCTAACAATCCTGCAGGGCTTTGGTGTTCCATCTTATCTTGTTGGCACACAACACAAGTTCTCACAAATTGTTTCACAACGTCCCGCATTTGTGGCCAATAATAGGCTGCCTCCAATAGTGCTCGAGTGCGTATTTGTCTAGGATGTTCAGCCCATTTGGTGTCGTGGCACTCCTTGATCTAGTTTCTCCACAAATTCTCCCACTTTGGAACATACACCCTTCTCCCTTTGGTGTAAAGGAGGCAATCTTCTACCCAAAAGCGCTTGGTCTTGCCATCTTGAGCTAAGGAGATGAGTTGCTTGGCCAATGTGTCATGCTCGAGACCTTCTCTTATGAGCTTGAGGAGATTTCCTTGTATGTTGCTTATGGCTGCAAACTCGGCCTTCCGACTCAATGCATCCGCCACCAAGTTGGCTTTCCCGAGCTTGTACTCCAATACATAGTCAAACTCGGCCAAGAAATCTTGCCATCTAGCTTGCTTGGGGCTGAGTTTCTTCTGACTCTGGAAGTAACTTGTTGCCACATTATCCGTCTTCACCAAGAACTTGGAACCAAGCAAATAGTGTCACCAAGTGCTTAGACAATGCACCACAACTGTCTTCTCTTTCTCTTGCCCTATGTATCACCGCTCCATATCATTGAGCTTTCGGCTTTCAAATGCTATGAGATGTTCATCCTGCATTAACACACCTCCAATAGCAAAGTCAGATGCATCAGTATGTACCTCAAATGGTTGAGCATGGTTGGGCAAAGCTAACGCCGACTCTTCCATGATGGCTCTCTTCAAAGAATCAAAGGCATGTTGGCGATCAATCGTCCACTCCCATTTTGTGGTCTTCTTAAGCAAATCAGTGAGTGGTGTGGCAACGGTGGAATAGCCTTTGATGAATATTTGGTAGTAATTGACGAGGCCTAAGAAAAAGCGTAACTCGGTAACCTTGGTTGGGGCTTCCCACTCCGTAATAGCCTTCACCTTTGCTTTATCCATGATGAGCTTCCCGTCTGTGATCTTGTGGCCAAGAAACTCTACCTCCGACTTGGCAAATGAACACTTCTCCCACTTAACATATAGCTCATTTTCTCCTATATATCATAAGCTAACAAATAATTTGTCATCTATCAAAACCTTAATTTATTAAGTTTGTATAAAATACATTTTATTTATTTATAATAAGTATTTTATTTTATTTTATTTGTTTTTTGCTTAATTATACAAAACTTTCACGCCCAACTGTGGGGTTGAAAGGCCAGTGAAAATGAAAATAAAACCAGTTTATTTCGTTTCCTAGTCCTCTCTTTTGTGCTCTACTGCTATTTCATTTCCCAGTCTTCTCTTTTCATTGTAAAAAAGGTCAGCTTCTCTCTACTCACTGACTCAAGTTTCATCTGTGCTCTTGATCTCCTCTCTCCTCAGGTACATAAAGAGCATATGAATTTGGTTTATTTTGTAGTTGTGCTAGTGGGTGAAACATATTTAATCATTACATGGAGGAGGATATTGTACTCAAATAATTTTTATCTGAAGGAGCTTGTTCCTTTAACCTTCAATGTTTGCGCTATATGCATAGATGTTTACTCACATAACACACCAAGAGTTTTAAGAGTAACAAAACTAATTCCATGAAACTTATAGAAAATACAGTTAAGATTACACCTCTCCTATAGTAATTTCTTCATTTATATCACTTTTTCTTGAGATTCGTGTTTTTTTTTTCCATAGATTTTGTGTGTTGGTTTGGTGGAGTTGTCTTATTTGTGAATTATAATTTAGTTAATTTTATTTGTGAGTTTTGTTAGTTGGGTCTATTTCATAGGTTTGTGATTTAATAATAGCATTAAATTATGATTATGCATAGATGTTTACTCATTTCTGTTTTTTAATTATATTGGTATAGTAATTAATTTGATTATAGACTAAAATTTAGTATATGTTTTGGCCAACTTATTGTGTGGCCTTAAGATGAAAAAACTTTATAATATAATATCAAATAACTATAATATAGAGTGTTAATATTTCAAACCTAACATTCAATTGAATTTAATCAAAGAACTAGGGGTCTCATTGACCCGTTTTAGTAGATGGGCAGATTGTTACCCAAGTTTAAATTGAAGTTAGGGCTTGGGCCAGGCAGCCCTTTAAGATCACCAAAACGGGTTGAGAGATGACCGGACTTTCTTTATTAAATGTGTTTAATAAGTTCACAACACACTTAACCCGAGTTGAGAGATGACCAGACTTTGTAGGAGTAGAGATAGTATATGAGTTCTTCAAGGGCGGAGATGCAGCGGAGCTAATGAAGTTGTTGAAGTGCGAGAGGAAAGTAAAGGTTGATCACTGATAAGATGAGTCAGGTGAGTTGATGACCGGCTTCCTTTTCGTCCAGGGAAGCCATGTTCATCTTTAGCTTCGTCTTCAATGTTACTGTTAGAGTCTTCGTAAGTGTGTGTGTGTGTGGGGGGCGGGGGAGATAAACGTGATTCACTGATTTGTGTTAGTACATAACACATATAGCACTTGTCTGCCCAAATGCATCATTTTTGCGGTGTTGTTTTCGCTGCCTCCTAGTCTTACAAAATGGTACTATGAATTAATGAGTAAAACTGCAGAGAATAAAACAGAATTGCATAATAATAATTATTATGTTAAAACAGAATCAAAAGAAAGGCGGAAAGGTGATTTGGTCAATGATCAAAATAGAACAGAAACACATAGGTGAGCAGACGGAAAAAATATTGCATTTCAATTTGATGGGCCTTGTGCTACTGTCCAGGGTGAATTTGATCGTTGTGAGCGCTTGCGGTATGGATGACCGTGGTTTTTGTGGGAAAATTGAGTAACAAAAAACAGAGAGAGGTGTGAGCGTGTGGGGTTTAATACTTCAATCTTGGAGAGATACCATTTTAAGGTTGTGATATTATGGTCCAGGTCCGATAAAATTAAGGTTGTTAACTAACACAAAGACGATACACACTACAGGGTGATTGTAACTATCCTCAAATGATCATTACTCGTTAAAAAATCATGTCACAAGTACTAGATCTCCTCGTTGTACTCCACATGCCTCCGCTTCTTGTCCGCCCACTTCTTTATCTTCATGGTTGCTTTGTCAAGATACGCCCAAAACATAATTGCATAATAATAATTATTATGTTAAAACAGAATCAAAAGAAAGGTGGAAATGTGATTTGGTCAATGATCAAAACAAAACAGAAACGCGTAGGTGAGCAACAGAAAAATATTGCATTTCAATTTGATGGGCCTTGTGTCTACTGTCCATGGTGAATTTTATTGTTGTGAGCACGTGCGGTATGGATGACCGTGGTGGTTGTGAGAAAATTGAGTAACAAAAAAAAAAAAAAGAGAGGTGTGAGTGCATGGGGTTTAATACTTCAATCTTGGAGAGAAACCATTTTAAGGTTATGATACTGTGGTCCAAGTCCGATAAAATTAAGGTTGTTAACTAACACATAGATGATACACACTACAGGGTGATTGTAACTGTCCTCAAATGAGCATTACTCATTAAAAAATCATGTGACAAGTACTCGATCTCCTACATTGTACTCTACATGCCTCCGCTTCTTGTTTGCCCACTTCTTCATCTTCATGATTGCTTTGTCAAGATACGCCCAAAACAGAATTGCATAATAATAATTATTATGTTAAAATAGAATCAAAAGAGAGGCGGAAATGTGATTTGGTCAATGATCAAAACAGAACAGAAACGCGTAGGTGAGCAGACAAAAAAATATTGCATTTCAATTTGATGGGCCTCGTGTCTACTGTCCAGGGTGAATTTGATCATTGTGACAGCATGCGGTATGAATGACCATGGTTATTGTGGGAAAATTGAGTAACAAAAAAAAAAAAAAAAGAGGTGTGAGCGCGTGGGGTTTAATACTTCAATCTTGGAGAGAGACCATTTTAAGGTTGTGATACTATGGTCCAGGTCCGATAAAATTAAGGTTGTTAACTAACACATAGATGATACACACTACAAGGTGATTGTAACTGTCCTCAAATGAGCATTACTCATTAAAAAATCATGTGACAAGTACTAAATCTCCTATGTCGTACTCTACATGCCTCCGCTTCTTGTCCGCCCACTTCTTCATCTTCATGGTTGCTTTGTCAAGATACGCCCAAAACAGAATTTCATAATAATAATTATTACGTTAAAATAGAATCAAAAGAAAGGCGGAAAGGTGATTTGGTTAATGATCAAAACAGAACAGAAACGCGTAGGTGAGCAGACAAAAAAGTATTGCATTTCAATTTGATGGGCCTTGTGTCTACTGTCCATGGTGAAGTTGATCTTTGTGAGCACGTGCGGTATGGATGACCGTGGTTGTTGTGGGAAAATTGAGTAACAAAAAAAAAAAAAAAAAAGATGTGTGAGCGCGTGGGGTTTAATACTTCAATCTTAGAGAGAGACCATTTTAAGGTTGTGATACTGTGGTCCAAGTCCGATAAAATTAAGATTGTTAACTAACACATAGATGATTCACTCTACAGGGTGATTGTAACTGTCCTCAAATGAGCATTACTCATTAAAAAAACATGTGACAAGTACTAGATCTCCTATGTTGTACTCCACATGTCTCCGCTTCTTGTCCGCCCACTTCTTCATCTTCATGGTTGCTTTGTCAAGATACGCCCAAAACAGAATTACATAATAATAATTATTATGTTAAAACAGAATCAAAAGAAAGACGGAAAGGTGATTTGGTCAATAATCAAAATAGAACAGAAACGCATAGGTGAGCAGACAAAAAAGTATTGCATTTCAATTTGATGGGACATGTGTCTACTGTCCATGGTGAAGTTGATCGTTGTGAGCACGTGCGGTATGGATGATCGTGGTTGTTGTGGGAAAATTGAATAACAAAAAAAAAAAATGAGGTGTGAGCTCGTGGGGTTTAATACTTCAATCTTGGAGAAAAACCATTTTAAGGTTGTGATACTGTGGTCCAGGTCCGATAAAATTAAGGTTGTTAACCAACACATAGATGATACACACTACAGGGTGATTGTAACTGTCCTCAAATGAGCATTACTCATTAAAAAATCATGTGACAAATACTAGATCTCCTACGTCGTACTCCACATGCCCCCGTTTCTTGTCCGCCCACTTCCTCATCTTCATGGTTGTTTTGTCAAGATACGCCCAAAACATAATTTCATAATAATAATTATTATGTTAAAATAGAATCAAAAGAAAGGTGAAAAGGTGATTTGGTCAATGATCAAAACTGAATAGAAACACGTAGGTGAGCAGGCAGAAAAATATTGCATTTCAATTTGATGGGCCTTGTGTCTACTGTCCATGGTGAATTTGATCGTTTTGAGCGCGTGCAATATGGATGATCGTGGTTGTTGTAGGAAAATTGAGTAACCAAAAAAAAAAAAAAAAGAGGTGTGAGTGCGTGGGGTTTAATACTTCAATCTTGGAGAGAGACCATTTTAAGGTTGTGATACTGTGGTCCTAGTCCGATAAAATTAAGGTTGTTAACTAACACAGATGATACACACTATAGCGTGATTGTAACTGTCCTCAAATGAGCATTACTCATTAAAAAATCATGTGACAAGTACTAGATCTCCTACGTTGTACTCCACATGCCTCCGTATCTTGTCCGCCCACTTCTTCATCTTAACGGTTGCTTTGTCAAGATACGTCCATGTGGTGTCGGCTTGCTCATGCCAAGACTTAGCAACTTTGAATGTCGTGGGGTTGCTCCCCTTATAACTTGTACCCAAGTTGTGCGATGTGAGTGTCTGTTGACCTATCACTATCTCAAATGGGCTCTTGTTGGCGGCTTCACTCCCCTGCAAATTGTATGAGAATTGGGCTACATTAATCAACTTTGCCCAATCAGGTTGGTTGGCGCTCACAAGGTGTTACAGATATATCTCCAGTATGACATTCACTCTCTCGATTTGCCCATTGGTTTGAGGGTGAAAGCTTATGGAAAAGTGCAACGTCAACCTCATAAGCTTAAACAACTTGGTCCAAAATCTCTCTATGAACCAACTATCCCGATCACTTATGATAGATTTCGGAAGACCCCAATACTTCAGCACATGCTTGAAGAAGAGCTTAGCCGTGTCTTCCGCTGTACACTCCTTTGGTGCGAGGATGAATGTAGCTTACTTCGATAACCTGTCTATCACAACAATAATTGTACTAAACCCCTTAGATTTCGGTAAGCACACTATGAAATCCATTGAGATGCTCTCTCATGGTCTGTTTGGTGTGGGCAACGGTTCTAACAATCCTGCGGGGCTTCGGAGTTCCATCTTATCTTGTTGGCACACAAGACAAGTTCTCACAAATTGTTTCACATCGTCCCAGATTTATGGCCAATAATAGGCTGCCTCCAATAGTGCTCGAGTGCACATTTGTCTAGGATGTTCGGCCCATTTGGTGTCGTGACACTCCTTGATCAAGTTCCTCCACAAATTCCCCCACCTTGGAACATACATCCTTCTCCCTTTGGTGTAACGGAGGCAATCTTCTACCCAAAAGCGCTTGATCTTGCCATCTTGAGCTAAGGAGATGAGTTGCTTGGCCAATGTGTCATGCTTGAGACCCTCTCTCTTATGAGTTTGAGGAGATCTCCTTGTATGTTGCTTATGGCTGCAAACTCGGCCTTCCGACTCAATGCATCTGCCACCAAGTTGGTTTTCCCGAGCTTGTACTCAAATACATAGTCAAACTCAGCCAAGAAATCTTGCCATCTAGCTTGCTTGGGGTCTAGCTTGCTTGGGGCTGAGTTTCTTCTGACTCTGGAAGTAACTTGTTGCCACATTATCCATCTTCACCAAGAACTTGGAACCAAGCAAATAGTGTCACCATGTGTGTAGACAATGCACCACAATTGTCATCTCTTTCTCTTGCCCCATGTATCGCCGTTCCGTATCATTGAGCTTTCGGCTTTCAAATGCTATGGGATGTTCATCCTGCATTAACACACCTCCAATAGCAAAGTTAGATGCATCAATATGTACCTCAAATGGTTGAGCATGGTTGGGCAAAGTTAACACTAGCTCCTCCATGATGGCCCTCTTCAAAGAATCAAAGGCATATTGGCGATCAACCGTCCACTCCCATTTTGTGGTCTTCTTAAGCAAATCAGTGAGTGGTGCGGCAACGGTGGAATAACCTTTGATGAATCTTTCATAGTAATTGACGAGACCTAAGAAAGAGTGTAACTCGGTAACCTTGGTTGGGGCTTCCCACTGCGCAATAACCTTCACCTTGGTTTTATCTATGATGAGCTTCCCATCTGTGATCTTGTGGCCGAGAAACTCTACCTCCGGCTTGGCAAATGAGCACTTTTCCCGCTTGACATACAACTCATTTTCTTGTAACACTCAAAAAACTGTTAGCAAGTGCTCGGCATGCTCCTAAAGAGTATTGTTATACACAACAATGTCGTCGAGGTAGACCACCATAAATCGATCAAGGTATGGATGGAAGATGTGGTTCATAAGGGTGCAAAATGTGGCAGGGGCATTGGTGAGGCCGAACGACATAACTTTGAACTCAAAGGCTCCATAACTCGTCACACATGTGGTTTTCGACTCATCCCCTTCAGCAATCCGCACTTGATAATACCCCGATCTCAAATCAAGCTTAGAGAAGTACTTAGTTTGTCCAAGTTGATCAAACAAATCAGCAATTAGTGGAATGAGATACTTGTTTTTTATGGTTACCTTGTTGAGTGCCCGATAGTTGATGCAAAGGCGAATTGACCTATCATGCTTAATTTGAAAGAGAACCGGAGCTCCGTATGGTGCTTTCGAAGGCTTGAGAAATCCAGCTTCTAAGAGTTCCTTGAGTTGTCTCCGCTACTCGTTCAATTCTGGTGGCGACATCCGGTATGGGGCTTTAACGGGTGGCTTAGCTCGATCTTATGGTCCACCTCCCTTCTAGGTGGTAGGCATTTCGGCAACTCTAGTGGCATGACATCCTTGTACTCTTCAAGGACTTGGGATATTTCTTTCGGTACATGCTCCACGGTATCCACACCTCCCTCATTTTCCAACTCATGCACTATGGCGAGAAATGTCTCTTCTTTCCGCTTAAGTCTCTTTTCAATTTGCATTGCGGAGAGTTGGTTGCTTGGTGCGACCTTGCTCACCATCGGAACCATGCATGGAACTCCCTTAAGGATGCACATAGAGTTGTATCGCGATAAGGGCAGCGCATTGAATTGCTTGAGAAACTCCATGCCAAGAACAAGGCTAAAGTCATCTAAAGATGCAACTGAAATGTTACCTTGCCGCTCTATGTGCCAAGATGTAGCTCAAGATTTCGAGCCACGCCCCCAAGTGGTTTAGCTTTTGCATTCACTGTCTTGAGCCAGCCATCCAATTTCTCTACCTTGAGGCCTAACCGTCTCACCTCGCTATCTTTGATGAAGTTGTGGGAAGCACCCATGTCTAAAAAGGGTTGAACTTTTTTCCCATTGATGGTAGCTTCAACATGCATGAGAGACTTATCTTGAACTTTAGGTTGTGCGGGCTTTACCTTCAAGACATTGAGAAGTTGGAGGCACCTTATGTTGGCGGTCTCAGATGCGGGTGCTTTAGGTTGCTTCTCTTCAAACATGGCATTGAATACCTTACGCTTGGGGCAATCCCGGATCCAATGATCCCCATCGCAAAGATAACAGTTCTCCCGACGCTTGTACTATTTCTTGCCATTCCTTCTTATGAGGCGGCTTGTCTCCTTTCTCTCTGTTGTGAGATGATTTGTCTCCCTTTCCTCCCCCACCTTTGTTGTAATCAAGCTTGCCATCTTTCTTTGACTTTGATGGTTCGCCTTTGCGAAACTCAATAAGGGTGTTGGCTTCGGTAAGGGCTGTGGAGATGTTGGCAACTTAACGCCTTTGGAGCTCCCTTTGTGCCCAAGGTTGGAGCACCTCCATAAAATTGAGAAGCAAATCTTCTGAGTTCATGTTATCAACTTGAAGCATATGTTTAGAGAACTCATCCACATACCTGGAAATAAGGCCTCATATGCTTAAGCTCCTGCATTTTCTTCAGTGCTTCATAGGCTACATTGCCTAGATAGAATTGCTTCTTGATCTCACACTTGAGCGACTCCCAAGTGTTAATGATGCATGTACCTTGCACAATCTCAACATGCTTCCGTTGCCACCATGCGATATCATGGTCCTCAAGGTACTTGTTTAATTTGTAAGTTTTCATGTAAAATTTAATTATAATTCCATAATTAGGAACAATGATCACTATTAGATGCATCAACACAAAATGAAGAACCATCACCCAGAAAGAGAGATCTGTTTCCCAAATCATCAATTTCTCTCCAAGTGTCAGTTTCAACATCCACTTGCAAAACCCAAAATGCATATGTTTTCAAGTTTCCCATTCCTAGTCGTATTAGCACTAGCAGCGATCCTCCTGATTCTACCATATTCACGTATCTCTTCCGCCACCCTTTATATTTTTCTATCCTTTCTGCCGTCACCGTAACCGGCACTGCTGTTCAAGTTGAAGCTCCGGTTTGAATATCACAAACTTTTATGTGACCAGGAATTAATATCTATACCATAAAACCCTAAAATTATTTGACAGTAAGCCCAATTAGTAAATGGGTTTAGAATTGATTTGCAAATATTGGAGTCTAGGTTGGGCTAGATCAGGTTAGATTTACTATTAATGCATATTATAGTAGTAGAAAAACCTAATGTGAGAAAAATATTATGAGAGGAGAGAAAGAGTGAATGGCCGTCACTGCTATTGTATTATATTGATGCAAATTTCTGAAACTCAATAAAATTTTCTCCATTATCTTGAGTGCTGAACTTAGTTCTTATATGCGTAACGAATCAGGGTAAATTGATCTTCTTCTTCACTTTTCTGGTTCATTATTGCGTGTGTTTTGAAGTTATTTTTCAACACAGAATCCCTTCCCATTGTCCCAAAAAAAACTAAGCTCAATCAAAATCAAATGCCACGCACCAAAGCTAAAAATTTGAGTTCGCTCCTTCAGTCAGCCCTTAAATCCACCACTAAATTTACACCTAAGCCCTCTTCTCTAACTTCACCGGCCGCCACCGCCACCGAGGACCGCCCCTTGAATTTATTCGTCTCCTCTCTTGATTCTAAAGCTGCATTGCTCTCCACTTCCGTCGCTTTCTTCTCACACGACTCTTCAAGACTCAAATCTAAAGAATTCACCGGTGACTTTGGTGTCGCTAGTGAGGAACTAGAGGAGGACTCAAGTGCTGGTATTTTTTTATATTTATTTTAATCAGATTTTTTTTTTCTTACAATACCAAACTTAAACAGAAGTAATTTTTAGGTGGTTGGGAGCTCAGCAAAGGCTAATTTTTCTTCTTTTTTCTGAGTATAAGTTTAATTGTTTGGTTGCTGAGACAATTGAAGAAAAGGGATGGGAGGCAACTTAACTTTAAATTTTATTTTTTTAATTTCTGGGTGGTTGGGAACTCAGCAAAGGCTTCCGCAATTTATTATTATGATTTTTTTTTTTTTCTTAAAAAAAAAAAATTTCTAGTAAGCCAAACTTTGAAGCAGTAGTTGCCAGACAATTTTGGCATGTTTATGTTATCTCTTTCGTTGCTGAGAATTTTGAGAGATGAAATGGAAACCAGGGTTTAATGGTTTATGTTGTTTTGGTTTCTGTGTGGTTGAGGACTCGACTAAGGTTTTTTTTTTTTTTTCATTCATTCATTCAGTGAACTCACTCATTTCAATTATTTTGGCTTGCCGTAAGAGTGTACTTAGAAGTAATTGGATTGAACTATAATGGTATTTGATTTGATTGTGATCCACTAAAGCTGTATACAGCGGAGATATTTTCCATATTACGTGGTATGTTCGTGTAATTTATGGTATAATGAATAAGTTGATGCATTTTTTTTTTTTTTTCATTTATTTGATTATTGAAAAATTTGGAATTAAAAAAATGAATTGTGTGATGTTACAAAAATTAACTGAACTCATAAGAAAATGTGTTAACTCCTTTTCCTTAATTGAAAGTGGATCTCGTTAGTTGTTATTCAAATGTTCTAATTGGTTTCATTTATTCTCTTACTTTGCAGTTGATGCTACGGTTAGTTCACCCAAGTCAGAAGGGACTAATAATGCTAATGCTTTAGAAACTGAATTAGAGATACAATCGTTTTCTACCGTGTCTAACATCAACATTTCACAACTTGGAAAAAAAGTCTTGCATGAGAGGAGACAAAAATGGATTTCCAAAAATCCACAGACTCATTGTTTTGAAAAGTTAGTGAACCTGAGTGCAAATAAACTGGGGACTGATGCTACTCTTAATGTATTTGGTAGATTGGGGCGAGAAAATTGTGTGAAAGAGTACAATTCGTTAATAAGGATCTGCATTGAGCGGGCTAAGGATTGTGATTATGAAGATGTTGCACTAGAACAAATTTGCAAGGCTTTTCAACTTTTCAATTTAAAGAAGGAGCAGGGTTTTCAGCTAGAAGAGGAGACTTATGGTACACTTCTTATGTATTTAATTGACATGGGTATGATAGAAGAGTTTCATTTTTTCCGTAAAGCTATTGATAGTGGAAATTCTCGTTCGGATCCAAGACTAGGTTACTATGAGATGTTGTTGTGGATCAGAGTCAATGATGAAGAGAAGATTCAGGGACTCTGTAACTGCACTGCAATTGATTATGAGGGAGACAATTCCAACTTGATAGGCAATGTCATCTTGACTCTATACCTGTTTCTTGTCAATGAGATTTTTTATTTCATTATCGTTTTGGTTTACCCTTTTGTTTTAATAATTGTCTACTTTGCATTACTGGGCTTACAAGATTCAACCTTGCATTACAGAGAATTACTTGTTAGCACTTTGTGAAAGCAAACGGAAGCGTGAATTTGTGCAACTTTTGGAGACTGTGGACATAACAAAGGTTTCCTCACTGGACCATGTGATGAGTATTTTTAAATTCTTGGGGAGGCTAGTGTTGGAGTACTTTGCAGAGAAGTATCTTGTGGAATTAACAATATCTGGTATGTACATGGTTTCCTCATTTTCCATGATCTGGAAACTTTTTATTAAGCATTTACTAAAGGCTTATTTACACAACCTCTAGATATGTTTGGGGAATTCATATCTGAGTGCAGGAACAATTTTGTTGCTAGTGTAAGTGACAAAGTTTTAGGACAAAAACTAATTTCAGTTGCAAAATAGGAGCGGAATAACAATCAAGGAGCCTTAAATTAAGTTGCTAAGTTAGTATGAATCTAGGCATTAAATCCTGGGCCAGGATTTAATGCCTAGATTCATACTAACTTAGCAACCTGGCCTCTTTTTTGCACATAATGTATTTAATAGGAGAGAGGCATGCCTTGGGTCTTCCAATTTGGGGCTAGTCACTGGTGTTAATCTTTCTATGGGCTATTGTCCATGCCAAAATCTACTTTGCTAGGGACTCTTGCTTTCCAAATCAGAATTGAGGAATATAAAATAGGGTATAAGATTATCTACTAAAGTTTTACTATGACATCGATAGAGAACAAGACAACCTTGATTTCTTAAGCAAAGAAATTATTTGTTTATTTCTTTGCTGTACTTTTACAAACCTTATTCATATTTAATATCACGATCTTCTAAAATTGTTCCATGATTGTATGTATTTATTTAACATTATAAAATTATGTAAAGCTTTAATGATATTCTGGATGACTGACTTTGAGTAGTTCATTATGTAATTATTTGTGTTGATGCACCTATTCTGTATCTTTCATATGTATCGTAAACAATTAAGTTTACTTACTTTGTCTGTGGAATCTATAATAGAGAATATGTAGGGTCTGATAGAAAACTTAGAACTTGTTATTAATAAAGCTATCCATGCTTCACAAAATTGCAGATTATGGAGCAGAGAATGTCTCAAATGTCATCTTTAGTTACATCTCTAACATTCCAAATTTAGAGGTGAGAAACTTCTCATGAATGCTCTTGGTAATTTTTTAGAGACCATGATCCTATGAGACACTCTTAAGTTCACATGCAGTTTGCTTTTCTATTTTAAAAACTTCATTATACTTTTTACTTCATATAAGACTTAGGACACTCATGAGCTGATTGGTTTTCTGGAGGGAAGTTAAAATTATAAACCCTTTGGTGTGCTAAATCAAGTAAACCCTAAGTTCTCAAAAGAAATCATAAAGCCACGTTTAATCATGGCTTAACTGGTTGGAGTTTTATTTTTCGCATCTTATCTTATTAACAAATTCTAATTTGTTTCAGTTGTGATAGATTCTTTTGAGTAATATATTTTGGTATGACAGACAAGCCATAGTGGAGTTGTTTCATTGAAATCTTTCTCTCTTTTTTTGTGGTTAGAGGGAGGTTACTATTTCTAAATGCTGCATTTGGACCTTTTTCTTGTTGAAATGGTTTGTTTTTTAAAGGTAACACTTTGGAAAAAGATAATGGACCTGTTTGTTACATTATTTGAAATATTCATAACATGATTAAATCAAATAGAATAGGATTCTGAGAATGTATTTGGTACGTTTTTTGAATTTTTTTAAATTATTTTTAACCCCCTACATTTGTTAATTTAGCTAAACACCCCCACAATAAAAGTTTATAAATTAACAAAAACACCCTCACCACCCAACCGAATGTCGGTAGCTCGCCACTACCACCAAATAGTGGCCGACTGGATCTGGCCTTTTCCAGCTAATGCCACTCTGTATTTGGCTAGAAACGGCCAGATCTACAGCCAAAATCTGGCCATCGTCAATAGCCAAATCTCTAGTTGTTTCCGATTAGATCCATGGTTGATCTCGCCAAAAACGGTGGCGGTGGTTGCTGGCGACCGACAGTAGCTTGGGTGGGTGAGGGTGTTTTTGTTAATTTATAAACTTTTATAGTGAAAAGTAATTGTTAAATATTTTGAGTTGAATAGAATATGATTAAATTTTGAATTGAATAGTCAATATTAAAACAAACATATTTTTTTTACTGTTTAGGATAGGGTAGGATAATAGAATAGAGTTTTAAAAAGTTGAACAAACAGGGGGGATGTTTCTAGACCCTACCTTATCAGTTCAATTTGCACCATTCCTAATGTGCAAACAATGGAAGAATCTAATTTCTGTCAACTTTGAAGAGCTTGTACTGGTTCACCATCTTCAAGCAATACTATTTTTGTTTGTAAGTTGTAAACCCTTTTCTTTTTTTTTTTTTTTTTTGGGGGGTGGTCTCTCAATCTTATTTATCTTGAAGTTTGAGAAGATTACTTTACCTGGGACATTTTTTAGGAAGGCCAAAGTTTAATATCATTTAAATTGATTCTCTCTTAATGAGTATCTACTGTATTAGTAAAGTTTTCTGGGTCTCTATTTGTTTGTCTATCAATCATATACATACCCCTCATTTTTTAGCGGTCATCAATTGGAAAATTGTATTTTCACATACAACTTAGGTACTTAGGAGTTACATGACAAATTTTTCTTGTAGGATATTCATTGCATCTTGCCTGCAATCAACATCTTATTTTATGTTGTATGAGTTATGAATATTGTAGCTTCTAAAAGGCCTTAGTTATACATTGACCTCTTTTTTGAGTTATGTAACTTTTTTATCGCTTTTATGCATAAGCAATAGTGCCTTAAAAACTAATCAATTTACATGTGTTTTTCATTTTTGATTTCTTTACCTATATTATTGTAAATTCAAGGTTGAGGATATTATTTCAAAGTTTAGAGAGTTGCATGCCAAGCTGGAGATCAAACCTTCTTCTGCCTCATTTGAGAAGCTCATTGCTTACACTATAAACAGAGTTGCTTGTATTTATACTTATGACAAGGTATGAATCCAATTTCTTTGTAGAATGAGAGATCTCACTAATTAAAAGAAAAATGACTAAAAAGATGAAAAAATTTGAATATAGTTTTTTTAGGATTATGATGTCATGTGAATTGTTGAAAAATTGTTTTTCCTCCCTCATTTTTTATTCTAATTGTGTAATCATACAGTTTTTTAACTCTTATTGCTACTTATTTGGCGGAAAATTATAGTAAAACTAATATATGTTTGATTCATTTTAAAGCACTTTGTGGCAGTTGATAAAATTGAAGAATTTTTGGACGAAATTTTTGGAGCTGGATCGACATTATCCATAGGCACACTAAACTCTATTTTGATTGCTTGTGAGGACAAGTGCGTGTACAAATTGGTATGTAGGTTTGACTCTAACCATTTTCTTCTGTGCAGTTTAGGATAGTTGTTATAAATACTTATTTCAGGTTGTTAGGACGTACTCGTAGTTAGAAACATGATTTTAATAATTGAATTGTTGACAGTGATTTCAAGAGTCTTTGTATTTGTCATGCATAAAATTCATTCTTTTTTTGTCTTCTTTGATATGTGAAATTTTAAATATCCATTTTGAACATATGAACAAACAATTTTTATATAGCCTCTTACAAAAAAAAAATAAATAAATAAACAAAGGAAGTAGGAATGAAAGTGAATCCACCATGTTTGAAATCAAGTAATCTTGAACTCTAGGTCACTGGAATTGTTGTGACTTCTTATGGTTAGCTTAATTGTCTAATTATTGTCATATTACTGATCTTTGTTGGTGCACCACATTGATCTAAGCGATGGTGTAAGGAGATAAAACCATAGGAGATGAGTTGAACAATGATCTAGGGCTCTAGTAGATGTTAGCTAAATTATACTCTTTTGCTACGAAAAATGTGCCTTTTAGTCTAAACTCTATAGTATTAGTAAAAAATAAATGAATAAATAAAAAGAAGAAGAAGGGCCATATATATTCATGCATGGCTAATCCTTGGTGTTGTTTGAATGTATTTCAGTTGTGTTTAATTATTTTTTCTTATTTTAGGTTCAGCTATGTCAGGTTCAGCGAATCTATTCGGTGATCGGCCTCCATAACTTGAAGCCAAATAGTGAGACCTTCAGGAGCATGATAAGTTTATGTGTAAGAAGGGAAGATGTAAGTAGCTGCTCATATCTAGCTTGTGTTGATTTTCATTTAAATTGTGATATGCTAAACACTTAAGTATCCTAATGGTTGAAACTTAAACATTATACCAGTTTATGTTGAAACTTTTCTGTTCCAATATAGTTTGATGGTGCATACGCAATGCTCGGTGATGTAAAGAAAATGAATTTGATGGTAACTGCAGACATGTACAATGCTATAATGGTTGGCTATTTTCGACGGGTGACTTCTTCGCTGTCAATATATGCAATTGAATTTATGATGTTTGTCTCATTTTGTGTTTTGACTTACTATATGGCTAAATGCGCTGTAGAAAGACACGGATGGTGCATTAAAGGTGCTTAAACAAATGGAAAAGGCAGACGTGAAACCAAATTCTCAAACTTTCAGCTACCTGATACAAAATTGTAGCAATGAAAAAGATATTATCAAGGTAGTTTAAGATTCTAGTTTAAACGAAAAGTTCATTTTGTCCTTTTACCTATGAAGAGTAGATACTATTTTATTGTTATTGATAAACAGTTTTATGATTTTCTCCTAGGAATGTTTTTTTTTTTCTTTTTCCTTTTCATCTTATTGCCAAAGATGGATTTCGCAATAAGTGATGTGATAATTTTGTTGTTTGCTTTTAGTATTATGAAGAAATGACGTGCTCCGGAGTTCAAGTTACAAAGGATGTCTTCATGGCACTTATTAATGCATATGCATCTTGTGGAGAGTTTGAGAAGGCAAAACAGGTATTGGTGCATGTCATATCTTGATTTTGCTTGAATCCATTGAATGCAAAAGTTGTTTCCAATTAGTTTTTGGAAATATGAGACTTTTCTGCATGATTTGATTTTATGTTGCTGCTTATTCGATAAAAACATCTGTGCTTATGATAGACTAGTCTGCATATTTGATTCGATGCTGCTACTGCTTCTGGACAAACATAAATCATCTTCTCCATTTTGTTACTTTATACAATTAACCCATGGACTCAGATGGTGCGATATACATCTTCACTTGTGCTTAAATCAATTGCATTGCTTTTCTTGATGTAGTTTAGATAATAGTAAATTATTTTTTTCCCTGAAGGTGTATCTGGATTGAATTGTCAATTTATGATGATCTAATGTATACTATTTTCCATAATAGGTGATCTTAGACAAAGGTATTCCAGTTCAAAGCCTAAATGAAATTAAAGGATCACTTGTTGCAACTCTTGCATCGAGTGGACAACTGTTTGACGCCTTCGTCATATATGAAGAAATTAAGCAAGCTGGATGGAGATTGGAGCCTAAAGCTGTCAGAGCTCTTATCGTAAGTTTTATATAAAGATATTTTGAATTTTATGTTTTGTAAATGCAATGACAACATCTTTTCTTATCTTAGGAGCAACTCCATTCTGAAGAAGATTTGAGTAGATCGATTCAGCTATTGGAGGAATTGGATGATCCAAAGGATTGGAAGTATTGTTGCCGTAGACTGATCTTGCACTGTGTTCGATTGAAGCACTTAAGGTCCAGATACAAAACTCATTATTTTTTCTTTTTCAATCAATTTACTTAACCAGTTTGCTTATGTTGATCTTCTTTCATTCTAGCTCTGCGATTGCTTTGCTTAAGCAACTCAATGATTATGATGATGAATTGGCTGGAGACTTCTTGTTTCGTGAGGTTTGCTCCTTTTCTTTTCTTGTCCATTTGTAATATTGCTCTAAATACATACATTTTTGGTCAGCAGGCTGGTTGGTTGGAAGACATATTATAGTAATAGTATATGCAAACTTATAATACATATTCGTTTCCATGTTTATCAATGAGTATGCTAATATCATGTGTATAGTTAGAATATTGTAATATCTAGATTTTCTTTGTATATTTATGGTATGATTATGAATGAATGTGATGAATCTTGTATTTTGTCATTTCATTTTTATGACCATGTAGGTATTCCACCTAATAGAGGAAACAGAGCCTCCCAATTTACAATTTGGCTTAGACTTGCTTCGGTTCATTAAGAATGAACTTCACTTTGCTCCATCATACAAATGGCTTCGTTCTCTTCGCAGCATTTTTGTGAAAGAGAAAAATATACAAATTTCTCGTTTGATTTGGAAAGAATTTGTGACAACAGGTTACAGTTATCTAAATTATTTATGGTAAGATATGCTTATTTCTATTTTTATGTTTATGTTTTTTTATGAATAATGAGAGTTTTATCTTTCTCCATAACTTATAATAGGATGTTTTTTCAATTTTTTGCAGCATGTATGAAGACCTTCTGATTTCAGGTGATCATCAGGGTGCACGGAAAATACTTAGTAAAATTCCAAAAGGCCATCCGAATACCAATGAGCTGATCAATGCTATCCAGGAGGTGGGCCAGGCCTGGCGACGCCTCTCTCTAGGCTCGACCCAGGGGCCCAATGGGATTCCTCAAGCTAGGCCTGTCCCCAGGACGGGAATGTACCCCACTCCTATCCCCTCCGAATTCGGGGATTTTGCAGGGGGAATTCCCCACATGCCTTAATTTATTATTTTTTTTTCAGTAACTTTTCCTTTTAAAAGTATTGCAATGTATTTTCACTCTTTAATAACCATGAAAAGATTTGTATAATTATGGTTTTACTTTTATTCTATTTATTTTTTGACAAAATTTTTTTATTTTCAAGAATATATATATATTGTGGATGATTATTAATAAAATTGCATACATATTAACATTTACATATATATTAGGTAATTATATAAATGTATAAATTGAATCAAAATAACATAAAATCATTTCTTTAAAAAAATTAAATATATATTTTTTTAATGCAATCTTATTAATAATCATCCACAATATATATATATATATATAAATTAATAATTTGTTTTTAACTTTTGGCCTATAGATCTTTAACTTATGGCTTATAAAATTTATCTTAGGAAATAATGTTTTAATTTGCATCCGAATATTTAAAAATACCTTTGATGATTGATTCTAATTCCATGATTACAAGATTATCTCTTTATTTTATTTTATAACTAAAGATATTTATTAATGGATTTCAAGATCTATTAATTAACTTATTTCTAAGTCTTTATTATAAATTTACTTTTTTTAGACTCTCCTCATTTAAAAAATAAAAAGCCTTATAATTCACTTTTTATTCTTGTCTCTTGATCTACATAATAATATACTTTTTGAATTAAAATAGGGGAAAATAATTTTACGTTTAGACTTTTGTACCTTCAAGTATTGCTCTATTTTTTTTTATTAATTTGTTAGTATTTTAAATGTTTAATTTTAATTAAACGGGGAAGGCTGGGCGGAGCCAGTCTCTCTCCATCAACTCCTGCAACTTCTCCAAGGAAGTGCATTATCTCATACCCTATTGGCTTCTCCAAGTTGATCTCTTTGGTTCTTCGACGTTTGGTGGTTCTGGCTTCACAAGACCTGCTTTTGACTTTATCTCCAGAAATGTCTCAGGTTTTCTTCTCTTTTCGATGGGGAAAGACGAAGGGCTGGTGTTGGCCACTGAGTTTGAGATGGAGAAGGAAAGTCTTGGGGTTGTTTACCAATTACCTTCATCTGGAGTGGGGGTTAAGTTGTTTGAAGTGGTACTGCATTTGATGGATAAGTGGATTTTGGGCATTTGGTTATGGAGGACAAGTTTTGATGTGATGGGATGGGATGGGTTGAGAAAGGCAGTGAAGGAGTGTGGACGTGGGAGCTTTGAAGCTACAAGAAACGTGAAAAGGAAGAAGAAGATAAGATATATTCTCTTAAGAGATTTAAAGGTGAATTAAATCACTTAAATACATTTCTATTAAAGAAATCCTCCATTTTAATTATTACAAGGTATTCATACTAACATGTTTGTTTTTTCAAGTAGAACTGATTGAACTTCCATCCTTGAGACATATATTGCATTGCAAGTTTGTGGCATGGACAACACTGTTAAGATGTGGTCAATGAAAGGTAGGAAACATATAGTAGCATTCTTCAAGGTGATTATTGTTAAGCACTTTGGACTTTCCGAATTTGTAAACTAACTTAATCATATAATTCACAGTTGAGAATTTTGATGACCTGTATCTTAACTAATATACTAAATTATCACGTACCAGTTGCTGCTGATAGACACAATTAATGAAAGTTTAATTAATTAACTTGGAATTATTCTTAATTAAATTATGGAATTAAGCTTTAATGTACTCACCATATGTTTAAGATTCAGAGTGTGCATCGAATCAAAAGAGTTTAAACAAAAGTATGAGTGCTTTAATTGCCAACAGGTGTCAAATTTTTGTTTTGGCCTACTTGAGGGAATAAAATTCAATTTCCCATCGTTTAAAACCCTAATTTGTGCCTTCTTTCTTTGAGATTACTTGTACAAATCTTTTCATCCTTAATAAAGAGTAAAAGTACATTGCAATATTCTTAAAAGAAAAATTTACAAACAAAAAAAAATTAATTAATTAAGGGGAGGAAATAATTATCTAAAATAAAATATCAGATTCAATTTTTGCATGTCTGTTAATTTTCAAATAGCGTATTTGATATTGGGAATTGCATGAGTTTTTTAATTGTTGTATGTATACTGAATTATCAGTTTGTGATATTAGTGTATACAAGCTGATCCTATCCATCAGTTTGTTTAATCGGATGCCTGTTGCAATTCTTGCAGTTTTTGATTCAATTGCATCTGTTGCTTGTTTTATGCAATTATATGGTATAAAGGGCCTGATTTTGGTACAATATTTTGTTGACTTCCATTAATTTGCTTTGTATTTCAGTTGTATTTGTTTGATTAGAAATATGTTTTACCTGGAGCTAGAGCTGGTTTTGTATGAACAAAATATGATTTTGTTTTTGTTTTTGTTTGTTTGTTCATGAAACAAGTGTGAATGGGTTTATAGAATACGGTGTTTCATGTTTCAGTTTGATTGTTTTTATGTTATGAATTGAGTGTCAATTGGCAAGGGTTGTTGATTGTCCTATTTTGAGGAGAGTAGAGAGAAGATGGTGAGAGGCGAGGCATTGAGAGCTTATAGAGATTTGATTAAACTCACAAGGTATTCATTCACGGAAGACACTATGATGCTTAGACAATCTGTCAAAGAAATTCGTAAGAGATTCAACAAGAATCGTCATGTTAACTCTGATACCAAGATCCAAAAACTCCTTGAACGTGTACGTTTATTCTCTCTTCTGACAGACATACAAAGTTTAATCATTCGCAAGTGTACGAGTCGCAATCGCAGCATAGTGAACGAGTAAGAGTCGATCTCATAGAGACTGGAGATGCTTTTGCGATCCTAGTAACTATGCCTTGATGAAAGTAACAAGAATTGAAATAAAGAAAACATAAAATTGACATTAAAGTAAATCTAAATCTAACTATATACAAAGAATCCTAGGGCTCTAACTCCAGCATAATTATCAAGCTCCGTGTTCATCATCAAACGATCGTTCTCCCTACTCCATTCTAGCTAGGGTTCGTACATCATCGGGTTCAACCTAGTACTTTCATCATTAAAACTAGCTAGTGGCGTATACCCTAGTCTAAACAACAAAGGAACCAATTCGCATAGACACAAATCATCCATTCACAGAGCTAATCAAGATAGGCACGACATCTCTCGTTTCTAAGGTATTACCACAACCATTCGGAATAACCTTGTATTTCCATCAACTAAACTAACTAGTGGCGTATAGCTTAGTCTAGTAACAAAAACCCATTAAGGGCAAGACAATTTTAAAGACAATAACCAATCTATACCCGGACAGGGCTACAAATTAGTCATTCCATACACAATATTGTCTCATACAATCAATCAACTAACATCAAGGTTGATCAGACCCTAACATCAACTAAAGATTGAATTAAATGCAATGAATGAATCTAGAACATAATAGAATGGATCAAACAAATAGAATAACAATAAAACACAAGCCTTCAATTAGATTACATCAAATCCTTAGAAAACAAAATATAACATAAAGGAAAAGAAACGATTATACCTGGAACCATAATCGTGAAGAACAAAGAAGGAGGAGAGGAAGAGAAGCTCCTCTCCTCTCCAATCTCCAACTTTCCAAGAAGCCTCAAATGTAGTTCAATCCCTAAAATGTGTATCTTCATTAAACCTAAAACGAAATAAACTGCCCTTTATATAGTTTTTACAATGAGTGGCAGTTTAGAAAATACTAGTAGCTAAAATTGGGGTTGGAAATGCAATATTTTTGCATTTTGGGTGATTTGCGCCCCGGCATGGTTGAATTGTGCCCCGGTGCGTTTGTGAGAGATAGTCGTGAGATTCGTATGTCAACGTAGTATATATATATATTTGGGCTATGACTTATCTAAATTTGTACATTTTCATATTATCAATATATATTATATATAATAATAGAGAACATGTTTTGAATCTAATAATTTATATAAGTATAAAACAATTAATTACATGTTTTAATTTTTGGCTTATAGATCTTAATTTATGGCTTATATAATTTATGTTAGGAAATAATATGTATTAATTTGCCATCCGAATATTTAAAAATACCTTGATAATTGATTCTAATTCCATGATTACAAGATTATCTCCTTATTTTAATTTATAATGAAATATATGTTTGATGGATTTCAAGATCTATAATTAACTTATTTCTAAATCTTCATTATAAATTCACCTTTTTTAGACTCTTCTCATTTATAAAATGAAAAAACTTAAAATTCACTTTTTATTCTTGTCTCTTGGTTTACTGAGTAATATATTTTTTGAATTAAAATAGGAAAAAATAATTTTATGTTGAGACTTTTGTACCTTCAAAGTATTGCTTGTATTTTTTTTATTAATTTATTAGAGTTTTAAATGTTTAACTTTAATTAAACGAGGCAAGCTGGGGCGGGGCCATGACCACCTCCATCCCTGACCCGTCCCTGAGGCCAAGGAATTTCATTGGCCCTAGAATGTTTTGGGAATCTCTACCCCGTTCGGAGCGGGGCAAGCCAAATGCCCATTCGGCAGCAGCTTGTAATAGAAAACAAAAAGAAAGAAAAGGAATGATTGATATAATCTTGGTTATTGATAAATCCTTCATCCATTCATTGTATATGGAACAGGAAAGAAAAAACAGGATTGATATATACTCCCAAACTTGAGCAATGTTATGCTTATAATTGAGTCATAGAATCAAACAAAAAAACAAAGGATAGAGTAATCATTTTACATAAATTTTGGGTAATTTTTGTCTGTTTGTTTAACTCGGTTGTAAGCAAAATATTATTGCCCAAACTTTTTAAACCATTCTATCCTCAAATTTCCCTTCATCTCTCAACAGTTCCACCTCTTCTTTCACTCTCTTTGTCGCCTTTCTCTCCTATACTTTCGCTACAAGCGCTGTGGAGCCACAATCCCATTATGTCATGCCCTATTGGCTTATCAAAGTTTATCTCTTTGGTTCTTCTCTAACCCACTTCGAAGTTTGGTGGTTCTCGCTTGACAAGACCTACTTTTGACTTTCTCTCTTGGAGTATCTCAAATTTTCTTCTCTTTTCGATGGGGAAAGACACATGACTGGTGGTGGACATTGAGTTTGGAGATGGAGAAGGAAAGTCTAGGGGTTGTTTACCATCATCTAGAGCGGGGGTTAAGTTCTTTGAAGTGGTACTGCATTTGATGGGATGGGATGGGATGGTTGAGGTGAGCAGAGTTTGGTTGAGAAAGACAGTGAAGGAGTGTGGATGTGGAAGCCATGGGAGCTTTGAAGGCACAAGAAACGTAAAAAGGAAGAAGAAGATAAAGATATTTGTAGCTTTTTTTGTTGATAGTTTCGGTGAAAAGAAACTAAATAATGCAAAAATATGTACCAATTAAAGGGGGTAAGCAGTTTCAAGTACCCTACGATTTTTTGGGGGAACTGGAACCGGTCAATTCCAAGGAAAAGGAATCAAAACTGAAACTGGTCGATTCCGATTCTTAGATTGCTAGAATCGGAACCTAAAATGCAGATTCCGGTTCCTTACCCGGGTACCTTGTAAAATATTAATTACCCCCTATTAGTTAAAAACATGACCAAAAAAAACCTTAAAAGTTTACAAATACACGCTTGACAAGTTAAGAAAACTTGCATTTAGTTATTTTCAACTTTTGATTACTCATTCATTTATATCCAATGTGACTCACAGATCCTCTAATCTCTTAGCAATACTTGAATTCAAACATTTCTTCACAATTCATATAAAATTTTTCAATCAAAACCAAAACACAAACGATTATTGAAATAAGAAAAAAAAGAATGAGAAGACGATTCATATAATGTAATGTTATAATTAGTTAAATTTCTAATCATTTAATTAAGTAATGTACTCAGGTAGTAAATTACTAATGTTTATAATGTAATGTTATAATTAAGTAAGTAATCATTTAACTAGTAATGTACTAATGTTTATCAATTTATCATATACAATTAATTAATTACTAATTTATTATAGATATACTTAGAACTTGATAATTGAAGTAAATACTAAATATTATTCAATCAAATATACAATTTAATTCAAAAATAATTCTTTTAATAACATTGGAACACTTTTAACTAGATTCTAATTCCAATTATACACTTAATTAATCAAAACTTTAATATTATAATATATTAAAGTTTTTTATATGTAAAATTTTTAATATATATATGTTATGGTGAAGTTTATATGTGTATATATTTGATTGAGTTATTATAATATATTAAAGTTTTTTATATGGTGAAGTATATATGTATATATATATTTGATTAGGTTATTGTTACAATAAAATTCTTTTATATAATATTAAAACACGTGTCAGTCCCATTTTTAATTTTTTTTACATATAACATTATGATAGAGCCCCCATTATTTATTGATATTTCATTTCAATCTTGATTCCAATACAGGTTCCATACTGGGTACCCGACTTTGTTTCCAAGATAGGTTCCATTATCGGTACCCGCCCTCGATTCCAAACAAGTTTCATACTGAGTACCCGCTTCCGGTTCCCATCCCAAGTTCCAGTTCCGATTCTGGTTCTTGCACATGTAAAAACCATTAGCTGTATTTGCTGCTGATACTCTCAGTTGTAATCAGGCTCAAATGCAAACTACTAATAACTGTTCATCCACATCATGTAAAGAAATTTGCAATGTTTTTAGTAATAATAAAATTGATCATTTTTGTGATTCACAATCTGGTTTAGTTTCTGATTTTAAATTTGCTGTTGATATGTCTGCTTCTAACATGCATAGATCAACTTCAATCTGCTTGTGTAACTACTTTGAATAAGCCTAAAACACAATCTGTTAGTGATGCACTTTTATATTCTAAGTCTGAACTGTCTCATGATATTCAAAATAACCTAAGTTTGCCCGAAAATGTGCAATCCCCTACACAAAATGCATCCAATGTTTCACATATTAATCTGCATGAGATGAATCGTGTTAAGTCTGAACTTCAATCCAGTCTTCACTGCCTTGCTATTAATAAACAACCTTCTACTCATATGGTTTGGTATAGAAGATTAGGACATTCGAACTCTACTGTTTTTCCAAAAATCATGACCAGTTTTTCAGGTTCTCACTCACAAGTTTCCCAGTTACAAAAATCTGAAACTTTCTTTTGTGATGCATGTCAATTAGGCAAACTACATCAGAACACCTTTCCTGCCTCCCAGTCACATGCTCTTGAAACACTTGCTTTAATTCATAGTGATGTTTGGGGTCCTGCCCCTGCAGTGTCTGTTGAAGGTTTCAGGTATTATGTTTAGTTTTTAGATGATTTTAATAGGTTTGCATGTGTTTTTCCTTTAAAAACAAAAGCTGAAGTTAAATCTATATTTATTAAATTTCATCACCTCGCGGAAAGGCAATTTAACACTAAACTAAAGTGGCTTCAATCTGATCAAGGAGGAGAATATAAAACTCTTATTCCTTATCTAAATGACTTAGGCATTCAATTTAGAGATTCATGTGCTTACACTCACCAACAAAATGGTCGTAGTGAACGCAAACATAGACATATTGTAGAAACCGGTTTAACATTGCTTACACATGCATATATGCCCCTGCATTATTGGTGGTTAGCACTTGAGACTGCTACATTCTTAATTAATAGAATGCCTACTGATGTCTTACACGGTGATACTCCTTATTTCAAATTGTTTCACAAACAGCTTATTTATGAGAGTCTTAAAGTATTTGGATGTACTTGTTTTCCTTACCTTCGTCCCTTTAATAGTCATAAGTTTAGTTTTCATTCCTCCAAGTGTGTCTTTATAGGATATAATTTAGTTCATAAAGGGTACAAGTGTTTAAGAGAAGATGGGAAAATTTTTGTTACACCTAGTGTCACCTTTAATGAAACAGAATTTCCATTCCAAAATAAACAGTTTGTTGATCCTTATGACACTTCTTCCCTCAAACAGATTTCTCTTAATGAACAGGATAGTTTCAATACCTCTTCCTCGTCTCATTTACCTTGTTTCATCCTACCTGTCTCTTCTTCGGTTTCTCCTGGTCCTCATGCAGTAACAAAGCCTACAGACAAGACTGTTCTTAATGATTCAACAGTTGCTACTCATATCACTTCTTCTAATACAGTCACAAATTCAAACTTACACCCTCCAAACCAACATATCAACTCACCTACATTACCACTAACACCTGCACCCATGATTGTTCCCCCACAATCTACAGAACCACTACATACAACATCTTGTAGCAGCCTTTTAGACTCCTTCCTGTTACCATCAGTTTCTTCATTACCTGTAATTAGATCAGATTGTGTTCCTCCCACCTGCCATCTTAAAGTTGATTTATCATCAGCACAAGTTACTGCTGATCTCATGCCATCACAAAATGTTTCCAATTTGCACCCCATGATTACAAGATCCAAGTCTGGTGCTACTGTTCTAAAATCAGTTAAAGCTCTTGAAAGTTCAGCCTTGACAGCAGCTGTGCAGAATAAATCTGATTCATATGGTTCAGCTAGTCCAGTTTCAAATGAAGATGACATTTTGCTGCATTCAGCTTGTCTTACCACTGGTCAGGATGTCATTGAACCTGAACCTAAATCTGCAGTTGAAGCACTTGCAAGTCCAGCTTGGAAAGTAGCCATGCAAGTTGAGTTCAATGCTCTTGTCCAGAATAACACTTGGTCTCTTGTTCCCTCTTCTTCTGATATGAATATTGTGGGGAACAAATGGGTTTTCCGGACTAAATTCAATGCAGATGGCAGTTTACAAAAGTACAAAGTCAGGCTAGTGGCAAAGGGGTTTCAACAAACACCAGGATTGGATTACTTTGAAACATTCAGTCCAGTTGTCAAGCCATCCATCCATTTGTATCATTCTCATGTTAGCAGTTTCTAATGGTTGGGGCATTCAGCCGATTGATGTGAACAATGCCTTTCTTAATGGCACACTAAATGAGACAGTTTACATGCGCCAGCGACCTGGTTTTGAATCATCTGATTATCCCTCTTTTGTTTGCAAACTGAATAAAGCTCTGTATGGGTTGAAGCAAGCTCTCAGGGCCTAGTTTGACAAGTTAAAAACTGCACTGCAGATTAAGGGTTTTCATAACTCCATCTCAGATTCTAGCTTGTTCATTTTCAAGGAAAATTCTTCTGTCACTTATGTTTTGGTATACGTTGATGATATTCTCATTACCGGGTCCAATTCTACTTATATCAGCCAACTGATGACAGATTTGAATGATGAATTTGCATTGAAAACTTTGGGGTCTTTGTAGTATTTCTTGGGTTTGGAAGCAACCATAACTTCAGTTGGTATTCATCTTAAACATACTAAGTATGCAATTGATTTACTTGTGAAGACTAATATGCTTGAAGCTCATGCTTGCTCCACTCCAATGGCTATTGGTACTAGGTTATCTTCACTAGACAGCCCACTTTTTGAACATCCCAGTTTATACAAAAGCACTATTGGTGCTCTGCAGTATTTAACCCTTACTCGTCCTGACATCAGCTTCCCGATTAACAAACTCAGCCAACACTTGCAAGCCCCAACAAATATGCAGTGGCAGGCCTGCAAGAGGATCCTTAGATACATCAAAGGTACTATTCAGTTTGGGTTAAATTTTAAGCCAGCAATATCATTAAATATTGAGTGTTATGCTGATGCCGATTGGGGAAGTAGTCCTGATGATCGACGGTCTACAAGTGGGTGTTGTGTTTTCTTAGGTCCAAATCTCATTCAATGGAGTTCTCGCAAGCAAAAAGTTGTAGCATTGTCCTCAATTGAGGCTGAATACAGAGCACTTGCTCAAACTGCCACTGAGGTGGCCTAGTTACAGAATATGTTCTCTGAATTGAGCCTAAATTTTCCTACAACTCCTGTGGTATGGTGTGATAATGTGAGTGCTAGAGCGCTTGCTTCTAATCCAGTTTTCCACGCATGGACCAAACATATTGAACTAGATGCACACTACATTCGTGAACAAGTTTTAGCTAAGAAGCTGGTGGTTCAATATGTGCCATCAAAACTTCAAATTGCTGATCTCCTGACAAAACCCCTCTCAGCTGCTCAATTTAGTGAGCTCAGACAAAAAATGACAGTTCTTGATAGTGCCAGTTTGAGTTCTAGTTACTGATTATGTAGTAATTTGATGGTGCAGGATCAGAATATGTTTTTTGAATTTTGGCAAACTGATATTTTAGAAGTTATGCTGCTGTGTTGAGAGTTTGGCAGAGCAGAATGTGTTATGAATTTGGCAAACTGATATTTTAGAAGTTATGCTGCTGTGTTGAGAGTTTTGGCAGTGCAGGATTAGAATGCAAACTGATATTTGAGAAGTTATGCTGCTGTGTTGGGAGTTTGGCAGTGTAGGATCAGAATGTGTTGTGTTTTTTTTTTTTTTTGGCAAGTTGTATCAAGTGTCGAGCTTCTGCATTTGCATGAGACGAGCTGCTTGTAGTAATCAATTCATCACGAGCTGCTGATGCATGAGACGAGCTGCTTGTAGCAACCAGTTCTCCACGAGCTTCTGTATTTGCATGAGACGAGCTGCTTGTAGTAACCAGTTCGTCATGAGCTGCTGATGCATGAGACGAGCTGCTTGTAGCTACCAGTTCGCCACGAGTGCTGCATTTGCATGAGACGAGCTACTTGTAGCAACCAATTCGTCACGAGCTGCTGATCCATGAGACTAGCTGCTTGTAGCAACCAGTTCGCCTCGAGCTGCTGCATTTGTATGAGACGAGCTGCTCATCCCTCTGCTGGATTGTGAATTAAAGTTGACAGTGAAAAGTCGAATCGAACTGGGAATGAAGATCCTAAACCAGGTTTGGTTTGAGGGGGGATGTTGATATAAGAGGATGAAAGTGCAAAGTTGTTAAGTGATTGGATGCTTTTGATAATAGGTCAAAGTGGTGTCGTTTTAAGTAGAACTTTCAGCTCACTTTCACTTTACTCTTTTCTCTGTATCAGTATAAAAAGAACAATGTTCTTCCTCATTTGTATCGAAACTCAGTCAATTGAATACAAGATAGCTTTGTTCTCTCAAATTCATTTTAGCTTCATTTCAGCTCTTTTGTATATTTCACACTGGAATCGGACCTGCACAGTATCGATTCCAAAAAATTGGAACCAGAACCTATCCACATAGTGTCGGTTCTGGTTTGGTTCCGGTTCTACCCGCTACCCATGCTCACCCCTGAATTAAATATATTCTCTTAAGAGTTAAAAGAAAATTAAGGATTTAAAGGTGAATTAAATCACTTAAATACATTTCTATTAAAGAATTCCTCCAATTAACAACTTATTTTAATTATTATAAGGTATTCATACACATAATCATTAAGTATATATATATATATTATGAAAGCAAAATTAAACTTTAGAAGTAGGTTTAGTTCATAAATTGGGTTTTATTACCAAGCGACACACAATGGCTGGTACTAACGTGTGCAGCATGGTGAAGACCAATTGACTTTTATGGTGGAGTTGGGCGTCATGGTGTAAGTTGGTTCTTCTTTGGAATGTGCATACTAGAATATGCATTTTGATATTTGCTGGAGTTGGGGGTCACCGTACTGAAGTTCTAAGTGTGGTAAGTTGGTAAGTTTTGGCTTCTTCTTTTGTGGTTCTAATACAATAAAGATTTAGAATTGACTTTTATGGTGGCTGTTGCAGGACTTCTATCCTTTCAGACACATATCGCATTGCAAGTTGTGACATGGACAACTGTTGAAAAATGAACCTATTTTGGTGCATGCAAACATGGCTCAAGTTGAAGTAGCAAAGGCTGAAGTGTTGAAGAAGAAGAAGACAGATTTGTGGGCAGACAGTAGCATGCTGCGGCACTGTGCCGCAGCACAACAGGATTCCAGAAGTTAGCATGCCGCGGCACAATGAAGAGAAGGAGCATGCCACAGCACACATGCGACGTGATGAAGAAAAGAAATAAAGGAAGCGTAGAAACAAAAAATTGAAGCAAGAGTTTTGTTTTATGTTAATTTCTTGTTTAAGTAGTCTATTTTAGGGGTTTAAGTTTAAGTTTATTTGCTTTCCTTTTATGTTGAGTTTAATTAGGAATAATAATAATATGAGTTTGTATATTTTCTCTTTCTTAGTCTGAGTAGAATAAGGAAGTAGTTTTCAACTAGGGTTAGAGTCATGGTCTCTTATTGTAAAAGAGATGGATTGTTTTCATTGAAATTGAGTCATTCACATTAATAAAATTAGAGTTTAGTTTTCTCTCTATAGTTCATCACGTTTTTGGGCTGTGCAAGTTTGATTTGTCCCTCCCAACTTCTAGCAATTGGTATCAGAGCAAAGTTATCATAAGGGATCTATGGTGGGGTTCTTAAGGAAGAGAGAGAGAAGAGAAAATATGAAGGAAGATGGCTCCGTCAAGTTCAATGCTGTTGATTCCTATATTTACAAGAGATCTCTACATATTTGGAAGGTGAAGATGCAAAGATTTCTACAGGCTGTTGATTTGTGGGAAGTCGCCAAGACAAGAGGAGACTTTCAAGAAGAATTAGAGGATCCAACGATCACTCAAATGGAATTAAAAAAACTAGCGGATAGAAAGAGAGCAAGGGCTCTGTTGTATTTGCAATCGGCTGTGACTGATACGATTTTGATGAAGATTATTGCCTGCACTACTGCCAAGGAGATTTGGGAGAAGTTGAAGACAATGTATCAAGGTTTTGAGAAGACAAGGAACATGAAGATTATCACAATGAAGCAACAACTTGAGAATATGAGGATGACTGAAACGGAGAGTGCTTCACAGTATTCTGATAGATTAATGAAGGTGGAGAATGAGGTGAAGACCTTTCAGAGGATAGGGTAGTAGAAAAAGTTCTGCTAAGTTTGCCAGAAAAGTTCGAATCCAAAATTTCATCTTTTGAAGATTCAAGGGATATCAAGTCAATGTCATTGGCTGATTTGATGAGTGCTCTTGAAGCACAAGAACAAAAAAGGAAGATGAGAGGTGAGAATGGGTTAGAGGTTGTTCCACAAACAAAGGCTGAGATTTCGGGAAAAGGTAAGGGACATGGAAATAGAAGAAGCCAAGTTTTTTGCAACCATTGCAAAAAGAACAATCATTTAGAGGATGATTGTTTATACAAGACTAAGCCAAACACATGTTGGTTCTGTAATAAACCGGGTCACTTTATGAGAGATTGTGATCAAAAGAAGAAGAATCAACAACAAGAGCAAACTAGTGAACTATAGCAACAAGTAAACGTTGCAAAAAAAAGAAGATGAGGGAGAAGAACAATTGTTGTTCACTTACATTGATTGTGGATGCTAAGGAGCAAAAAAATTCATGGTTTATTGACGATGGATGCACTCAACACATGACTGGAAAAGTGGGGATGTTCACTAAATTGGAAGACATGAAAGGAATGGTAAGATTGGATAATGGAGACAAAGTTTCAATTAAAGGAAAAGGTACCATTGTTGTTTCAACATTAAAAGGTACTAAATTAATTTCTTATGTTCTTTTAGTGCCTGATTTAAATCATAACTTGCTGAGCATTGGACAAATAGTGCAAAAAGGTTTTGTGTTTGAATTTGGAAATAATGTGTGTAAAGTAAAGGACACTAGTGGAGTAGAGTTTATGAATATGCCCATGAGAAATAAAAGCCTTGTAGTGGATTGAAGTGCTATGGATATTGATGCCCTTAGAAGTAAGGAGGAGAAAGGATCGATGTTACTGACTATAGAGGTCATAGATAAAGCATATCGGAGTTGCCAAGTAGGAAGGCAACATAGATTGAGTTCTCCTAGTTTTGCAACATGGAGAAAAGAAAAAGTCCCTCAAGAAAATGGAGGGGTAGATGATGTGGGAGTAACAAGAATGAGGTCTGTTGAGGAGATTGATCAAAGTTGTAGAAGCGTCGAGTTAGAACCAATTAAGGAGGAGTATCAAGCGAGTCAAGAAGCCAAGATGTCAAAGAACTTGCTTGGAATGGGCACCAAGCACAACAGGATTCTAGAAGGCAGCACGCTGTGGCACAATGAAGAGAAGGAGCATGTCGCGGCACACGTGACGTGATGAAGAAAAGAAAAAAAGGAAATGAAGAAATGGAAAATTGATGCAAGAGTTTTAGTTTATGTTAATTTCCTGTTTAAGAGTTTAGTTTAGGAGTTTTAAGTTTAAGTTTATTTGCTTTCCTTTTATGTTGAGTTTAATTAGGAATAATACTATGAGTTTATGTATTTTCTGTGTCTTAGTTTGAGTAGAATAAGGAACTAGTTTTCAACTAGGATTAGAGTTATGGCCTCTTACTATAAAAGAGATGGATTGTTTTATTGTAATTGAGTCATTCAGATTAATAACTAAAGAGTTTAGTTTTCTCTCTGTAGTTCATGACGTTTTTGGGCTGTGCAAGTTTGATTTGTCACTTCCAAATTCCAAAAACAACACTGATAAGATTTGGTCAATGAAAGTTAGGACACAAATACTAGCATTCTTCAATGTGATTATTGTTAAGCACTTTGGACTTTCCGAATTTGTAAACTGGTGTTAAACTAACTTAATCACATTATTCACAGTTGAGAACTATAATTTGAGAGTTTTTGAATTTCTCTAAGCAATTTGTAATCAGTAAAGATAAACCCTTGTGGTTTGTTGGAAGAAAATATGGACTCCAGTATGCTTATATACAAGGCAGCTATAGAGGAAAAAATTGAAACTCTGAATAGCATTACAAATGTTGATTATTCACACACGACACATAGGGGGAAGTGGGGAAGAACGTGATCCATCTAAAAGCCAAATTAGGACACAAAACGTTCGTTCTTGAGGCACGCCACCGCAGTGGATATCCTTACCTGAAAAGTGAAAAGAACTTGAAAGGCGATACACCTCTTCATGTTGTAGCAAGGGCTGATCAAAATTGATGTTATAAAAGTACTAGTCTCAACAGGAGAAATTAATTTGCTCATCTAGAGTTCATTCAATTGGCACGTTAAGTTTTAATTATGTGAGAGAAATATAGGAGGGGAAGAACGGGATTCTTGAGTTTTTGAGAATGAGAAATAATGTCCAAAGCACATCAGTGCATGAGGCTTTAAGGAATGGCCACAAGGAAGTAGCTATGTATCTCTGGATATTACACCAGGGAATGGCTAACTTTAGTTACTTCTATCGGTGAGAGCCTTCTTTTTTTAGCTGTTGAGTCAAGTCGTGTGGAAATGGTCTCGGAAATTGTGGAATCCTTAAATCAAAAATTAAAAGAACCCAACCTTCTGAAGGATGCTTTCGTGGCCCAGTGGCCCAGATGGCCAGATTTTATTTCATGCTGCAGTACTGCTGGAAGCAGTGCTATTTTCATGTTGACCCTTTCCATCAAAACTAACTTCAATCCCTCCCACCCCCTCCCAAAAATAAAAAATTATGGGCCAGTGAAGTGTCTTTTAAGCATGTTTTTACAAATCTTAGTGCAAATAAATAAATAAATGAATATATAGGATAGAGAGGGAAAAATAAGAGAAAAGCAGCTTCTATTTTTCATTTTTTTTAATGGTTGCATGGCTTAATTTTAACCTTAAATGTAATCTGTAGTGTTATGCTGCAAGGTCAGACGGATTTTTATGTCAAAGCCAAATGTACCAATTAATTAAATAACTAAAATTTAGACGTATGAGAATGAAAGCAGAAACAAAGGGAATTTTGTATAAAGATATTGACTTTCAGTAATATTAGATTTTTTTAACTTTGACTCTTATCCGTTTCTCTTGAATTTGGGAGCAAAAATAAAACAATCAAGCAGCCATGGACAGCAGCATTAGAAGCAACATTGCATACTCATTGCGGCGGACTAATTTCTATGCCGCAACGACATCGCTCTTGGAATTCCCACGATCCAAGTCCACTTGCACACCGCGGCAAGCTTTATTCTTGCTGCTATAGACTTGTTGCGACATTTTCAATATCTTCTTCTTCCAATGTTGTAGCTCCTCCATTCTTCCACCATGGCCAGATTTGTACTCACCAAAACAGGTTCAATCTTCAACTAGAGCTAGTCAAGAACCGATCCCAAGCAGGCCTGGGCCTGGGTCCATTTGGGACGGGTCCCAAATCTCATAGGCCTGTGGGACCGGTCTCAAGTGATCCAATTCCAACACAACACAACATAACACAAATCCAAGCTAAATTCTGCCAACACAAATATTAGGGTTCAAGTCATTTACTTGCAATTTTCGGACCAAGATAAGTAAAAACACTTCAAGTATAATGAATTGCTCTACCAACTTGAATTGATTCACCACTAAATCTCATTGTCAAGACTTGGATAAAGAATACACACTCAAGAACACACAAGTTCTCTCAAATGGATAAACCAAATTTCAATATATTTCATAAGCTAAATGTTACAATAAAAAAAATTGTCTTCATATAAGCAAATACAAGGGTAAACAAGTAATTGACAAATACATTAAAATGAAATAAAATTAACTAATATTACAAGTCATTCATTCAAAAGGTCATGGCTATTTAATGGCAAAGAAACATAATTCACTAATTCTAGGATCTATGTCTTTAACCACCCCATTAATTGAAATAAGCACACTTTATCATATCAAAACTTGATCAATGATCCTAATTAAGTCTACTAATAAGGGTGTAAGAGTTTGGGCCTTGAGAATCTTGCAAATTGATCTAATAAGGGTTCATGTGGATCCTCCCCTTTGAAATAAGACTCGAGCCGGATTAGACAACCTCAACACTTGGGCTTCCTTCTTGATGGACTAAGGCTTCCTTCTTGGTGGGCTTGAACTTCCTTTGTTGAGCTTGGGCTTGGAATGATTTAGGCCGAAATGTTTGGACTCTCTCCTTCCTTGGAACTTACTTGGGATGAATTTTCTCCATTGCATTTCACATTCCACAATCCAAGTGTTTTACGACTTGGAGTGAAATTTTTCAATCCAACCAAATTAGCAAGTGTTTTAGAACTTATAATTCCTTATCCACTCATGTTTACAAGTGTTTTAAGGACTTGTAAACGTATCACTAGGCCCATGAGCATTTTCAGGACCCAGACTGGTCCCTAGGACCAGTCTTGGACCCATAGGATCAGTCCTATGGGCCTACAAAATTTTATTTTTTCCTTCTATCTTTTTTAAAATTTTAGGGGCAAAATGAAATTCTGTAGGGGGGTTTAGTAATTTTCAGGGGTAGATTAGTAAGTTTTTAAAAGTTTAATTAATTTTAAAAAATAATAAATTAATTAATAGTTAATTTTAACATAAATGCAATATTCATACAATTACACATTCACGCTTCACAAATAAACAATTAAATAAATTTTTTTATTAAATTATTCATCTTCATCGTCAACAATATTTAAATCATTAAAATCTGTGTTCCTAAAGAGTTCAAGTAGTTTGGGATCTTCAGGTGTTGTTGTAGTCTTCTCTCTACATGAGTTCAATCCTGTAAACACGTTATCACTTCAATCATCTCATCGGTTAAAGAATATCTTTTGTCTTCAACAATCTGGTCACTCGTTGAAAATGCTGACTCGGATATAATTATAGAAATCGACACAGATAAAATGTCATGTGCCATTTGGGCTACAATAGGGAATCAACTTTGATGTTGGTTCCACCATTGAAGCAAATCCATCTCACATTTCTCCTTCATCGTCATGTAGGACAGATCCATTTGTAAGTAGCAATTCAACTCATTTGGTCCATGTATGTACGAGCTGGAGCTGCTACTTCTACCATGTTCCATATATGTCAACTTGCTTAATCCTTGATGGAGGTCTTTTTCAGGGTCCTGATCGTCTCTCTTGGACGTTCCACTTCCACTTCCATTGTACCTTTTCTGATATAAAGAAAAAAAGGCTTTCCAATTTTTGCTTAAAGTCAGCCAAATAAGACATATAATCATGTCCTAAATGTTGGCCTATCTCAGTAATTATGAGGGGTGTTTGTCTAAGCTTTTAAGCTAGTCAAACTAACTTTTAAACTCTAAAATTAAGTTGACATGTTTGTTTATAATTTTTTTGAGCTTATAAGCCAAAAAAAATAAGTTGGGGGGAGGTACTTTTTTTTTTTTTGCTTATAAGCACTCTGCTTATAAGCTAGTTTGACTAAGTATATTACCACATTATCCTTGTTTAATTTTAAAATTTCATAGTATACCCTTGTTTAATGTAGTACCCTTTTTAGTTATTTCATAATAAAATGTACTTATAAGCCACATTTTACCAAACACGTCAACTATTTATCAGTCACTTATAAGTACTTTAACCAAACACGTAATTACTTAAAATTTCAAATGCTTATAAGCTAATTTTTATAAGCTCAGACAAACACACCCTATATAGTTAACTACACGTAATTTAAACTTAAGATCTACAACAAGGCCTAATTCATATAAGAATTGGAATATCTAACTAATATTTCTCATATTTTTCTTCCATCTTTGAAACAATTTCCATTAAAACGTTATTATATCTATATGTAGCAAAAATTTTAGAAATTTGAAATAAAATATCTAACGCTAAATTAGTAGTCGGATAATAAATATCCACTTAATGTATTAGTGGAATCATAAAAAAATTTAAGAAATGAATAAAAAAGTTCACAAACCGCCCATTCATCATAGTTGACAACTTCCTCTGGATAGTTCTTCCGATTGACGAAATCTGTAATTTGTCTTGCGGTTGGCAAAGTCTTTTCCAACATCAAGTAGGTGGAGTTCCAACGGATAGACATGTCCGTACATAACTTCAAAGGTCGAACCTGTAGGTCTTCTTTCCTACAATATTTGACGTACTCATGCCATCTTTTATTGCTATCACTGATGATAAATCCAATAGTCGAGTGCACCCTCTCCATCTTCGAATGTATAGCATCTAAACTTGCTTTAACAATCAAATTGATGATGTAGCAAGCACATCTCTGGTGAAAAAAATTTCCTTCACCACACGGATCCAATCTCTTTTCAAATAAAGAGATTGTCATGGTGTTAGCAGCTGCATTATCAAGCGTTAGCACTACAACTCTATCAGCTAATACATATTCTTGCACAACTTCAAGAATTGTAAAATAAATAGTGTTAGCACTATGTTTTTCATATAATGGTTTAAAACCCATCAATTTTTGTTGTAAACTCCAATTATGATCTAAGAAATGTATTGTGACAGTTAAAAAATCTGTTTTTGATCTACAAGCCCATATGTCTGATATAAGTGTAATAAATATATTCCTAAAATTTTGAAATTCGTTTTTAAGTTAATTATTTATTTTGTTATAAAATTTTGGTATATCTCTTCTACTTGTACTTCTACTAATCGGGGTATATGCTGGACAAAATGCAATTTTAATCATATGAATAAAATAAAGGATTTTCAGATAAACAAATGGGAGAGTCCGTAACAACTATGAATCTTGCTATTTCCTTTTGTGCAATATGTGCATTGTATTGTCATGTTGAGAGATTTGAGGATTGTGGATTAAAATTAAGTTGAGTTTGAATTTGTCTACTTTATCTGGTTGAAGATGTACCTAATAGCTGTATTATTTGGGGGTGCTTCTGCTCCAAGTGTCGTCGCATCGTCGAAGTCCTCTTATCAGCGCCAATAGTGGTTCCACAGAAATTACATACCTCACACAATTCTTCCCCATCTCCATTTGTCTTTGGCCGTTTTGATTTGGTGAAGTATCGTCATACATCGGACACGACTCTCTTTGACGGTCAGGGGGTTTGGACTATACCTGTGCCCATTGAGTCACATCTCACTTATGTTTGGCTGCACCTCGTCTCGACCGAATGTGGTTGTTGAATTGCAGTTGCTGCCTCTGGAGGAAAGAGTGAAATGGATTGAACCCTTCCATTTCTTCGGTGGATGGAACGTAAAACTCATTTGGAGATGATTCTCCGAATGCATCATTTCGGGAATCCGTTATGAATTTATGATAAAATAATAAATAATTAAAATGAAAAAAAATATGAATAAGAGATAATATGGAAAAATAGAAAAAATTAAATAATATAAATAAATAAATTATAATGTGAATAAATTATAAATATAAATATAAATTGAATAATAATTTGATTGGAGATTTGAAGTAGAGAGTAGAGAGATTGAGTGATGTGGAAAAAATGAAAAATTTAGGGGATATTTATAGTCTAGTTGTGTGGGGGAAACGAAAAAAAAAAAAAACTCTTATAATTTATGTTTATTTCAAAATTTATAGGGGGTTTTATTTAATTATCTAAGGGCTAAAAAAAATAAACCAAAAGGGTTTGGGCCTGGACCTGGGACCGGTCCTAGGCCCAAGCCTTGGAAGGAGGGCCTAGTGGAGGGACTGGGCCCTCCTCCTTAGGCCTGGTCCGGTTTTGGGACTAGGCTTACTAGGACCGATCCTCTCAAGAACCGATCCTAGGACTAGGTTTTTGGGTTGGGTGGTTTTGGACCCAATCCCAAATGCTCAGCTCTACCTTCAACACTCCTCCTTAAACCTATTTGGTGCCCATTCCAAGCAAATTCTTCAGCATTTCAAATCCTGACTTTGGCAAGATTTTGGTGAAAATACCCGCCACTTATTTGTGCAGAATATGATGCATAGTAGTGGCATCCTTGATCCTGGAAACAATGGTGGAATGGTTTTTTATTTTTGAGATTCTTCAATGATGAGTGATTCATTAGATGAGGCACAAAGTTAAAGAATTATTCGATACGCATGCACTTAAAAATATGTTATGTTATGTTGTTGGGGTATCATTACGTCTCATTATCCATCCTTGGACCTAATTCATGTTTGTTAATGTTATCTTTAGTAACATAACATATAATACAAATAGTTTGTTAGACGAGACACAAAATTGAAAAATTATAGAATATAAACGTCAGAAAATGTTATGTTATTAGGGCAATGTTACATCCTGATAATTACGATGTCATAGATTTGTTATATTTTATTGTAGTATTGATATGATATGAAATGTTATTAGACCAATAATAACTTTTGAATTGATTATTGATTTGGGTTACAATGTCAAAATTTGACTTCATGAAAGACAACAAGAACATGCACCAAAGTCTAATATGAATTGAATTTAATATTATCTTTAAAATATAATCCAATTTTAAAATGAACAAATTGTTTGTTAATAAGATTATCCTTATCATATAATAATAATTAAAACTTTAATGAATTTATTGTAGAGAATACAGAATTTTATATACTAACTTTATAATTAAGAAGTTTTCCAATAAATCTTAATAATTCAAATAAATATTTTTTTTTCATTATTAAATTTCAGTGACATCTGGCCCATCCAATTTAAACAACATAAATCTAGTATGGGCCACGGCCCGTACCAAGCCCATAAAGAAATGTGGCCCCTTTGAGTTTAAAGTGTAATGTATTTTTTTCTTAACCATTATTTTTTTATATTAATTATTAACTAAAAATTACCATACATTAATAGGAGTAGGTGATGAAAATAAGAATAATGTTAGCTTTACTCACTCCCCCTTACTCACTTCTCTTACTCACCTTTGTTAAAAAAAGTGAAAAAGTGGATAAGACTAACATTTTAACAAATGTATAAGAAAAGTGAATAGGGAGAGTGAATAAGATTAGCATTACTCTGAAAATAAATATAATAGTGTAATAAATTTTAATAAAATATGAGATTTTACCATTTTATCCTCAAAATTGTTACTTCTCACTAACCTCCAACAATTGAGGGATGTAAGTGTCATTTTTAGAAACCATGTGAGTCAAGTGGGTATTTGCTAAACTTAATGTATGTTAACGAAAATACCCCCATGGTCAATTGTGTGATGTTACTTGCAAGAATTTGTAAGGTTCATGTTCTTCTAGCTCTTCCTCAACTAGATCAAAAAAGCCAAAACTTTTTGGCCCAAGATTCTTGGTTTTCGTCTTTTCCATTTCCTCGCATTAAATAACTTTTGCACAATATGGTTGCCAAATTAAGCATGCTCATTTATTGCAAGATCTCATATTTTTTTCTGTATGTGATTCTGGTTTCTTTGTTCACATTAAATAACTTCTTGCACGTTCAACAGTTGAACGACATAGCAGCAATTAGTTGAAAGAACTAAAGAGCGATTTGAATCAAATAATCGCACACAAGTAGAAAACTAATAAAGAGAAATAAGCACCCACAATATATTTTGGTTTATCCAAATCCGAGCTACAACCAGTAGAGTTAATATTATTGCAATATTATATCACCTCTCTCATTACAATAATGGGGTGTTTGGTTGGAGATAATATCAGATTAGTGGAGTTATATCATTTTATATTACTTTGATTACCACGCTTGATTGTCAAGTAATATGAGATTCCGATAATCTTCTAATACAAATAGTAGTTACTGTTGGTAATATTAGAAGTAATCTGATTATCTCCATTTTCTTAGGTATTGTAAAATTACTAAGATAATCTTATTTTTATTACAATTCTATCCCTTATTAATAAAAATTTTGGACAATAATGCCCTTATTTTAAAATCAATTTACATTAAACTACCATTACAATTTTACCCTTGTTTAATTAAGTTTTTGGACAATAATGACTTTATATTTAAAACAAATTACATACCACCACCGCCACCTAGCCACCACTGTTGATAGCGAGCCAACCACCGCAAACCGCCACCGGAGTCGCAAAAAATAATTGAGATTCACTGGGAGGCTTTGATATGGCCGTTTTCAGTCATATTGATGGCAAAAAATGGTCAAATCTAGCCTAATATGGCCGTTTTTACCATCAATATGGTTAAAAAGGGCCATATCGGAGCCTCCCAGTCACGGTGGGCTACTACGGTGACTCCAGGCGACTTTCGATGACTTCTAGTGGTGGTTTGCGATGGCAGCAAGCGGCGACAGGGTGATGGGGGTGATTTTGTTATAAATTAAAGTTTTATATAAACTGGGTGTTTTAGCTAACTCTGAGATATTGGGGTTTAAAAAAATTATTCAAAAATTAATAATAAAAATAATATTATATTAATATTAAAAAAAGAGGGTAATTTAGTAATTTAAATAACATATCTACCAATTTATTCCTCCTAACCAAATATATTAATATAACATACTCATCCATTTATTCTAACTAACCAAACACATTTTCCTAAAGATTCTTAAGTAATCTTTAAGATAATATAAGATTCAAGTAATCCAACATTCCCTAAACCAAATGCATCCTAAATATATTTACTATAATTTTATATATCACTCATACAATAGAATAATATCTTTATATACTAGATTACGAAGAGAAACCTAATACTATTAGGATCTTTATTTCGAAGTCAAACCCTATTAAGAGTTTTAATTCTTACAGACCCCGTTTGTGTCGCGCCTTAGGTCAAACCCATTAAAAATATCTCTTTTTTTGCATGTAAGTCAAGTGTTTGGCTCACATTAAATAGCTTGTACGTCATCTTTATTTTCTATTACACGACTGTATGTGACCTGTAAAAGACATGTTGTAGTGTTATTGATACTTTTATAATGAATAATATTACATTTATAAACTTTATTTTCTATGCAAAATAGCGTATAATGTTCATAATACCGTAGTACAATAATCAAAATTCAAAATATATTATATTCCAAAGTACATAAATTCTATTAAATTTGGATGTCGGATATGTCATTCTCAATTTCAACTTAAAAGATTTGAATCCTATGCAACTTTCATATAAGTGGATACTAGGCAATTGAGACCCCATTGATATTTAGGCTCCGTTTGGTTTACATTTTTACGTTTTTTAAAAAAAAAAAAATTGAAAAAAGTTAAAAAAAGTTGAATTTGGTAGGGTATTACGATGTAGGATTTATAAATTAATAAAATACCCCTTATGTTTGGTTTTTTACAAAACACCTCTATAATAAAACACTAAAAGTTAACAAAAACACCCTCAACCCACCCATCAAATACGGACAGCTGGCCACCACCGCTGGAGGGTGGTCGGAGTCACCGTATTGGCGCATGACCGGCTGGATCTTATCGGTCGTGGCCGATATGACCTTTTCCAGGCGATCCATAGTGGATCGCTAAGCAAAGGCTAGATCTAGCCATTGACGGCCGATCTAGCTGCATTTGCTCATCAACGACGGCCAAAGATACGGCCATCATTGATGGTCAATGACGACCATATGTTGACCGTCGTTGACGTTTGGTTACGCCAACGGCCAGCTCCTTGGCCTTAGATCTGACCTTTTCCAGCTAGATCCATCGTGGATCTGTCGAAAAAGGCTAGATCGGCGCACTACCGGCCAAATTCAGCCAGTAGTGTGCCATCCTACCACCGAAATCTGGTATAATGTGGTTTTAGGGGTGTTTTTATAATTTCAAAAAAAAATATTTAGGGGTATTTAATTAAATTAACAAATTTAAAGGAGTTTAAAAAAAGTTGAATAATATTGATAATATTGTGAGTTTTTTTACATTTTACTGTTTAACTTTTTTAGGAATACTAATAATAGTATTCCCAAAAACTAACTAAACGGAGCCTTAATATTTCATATTCATATTCCAGTGTAGATAGTAGGGAACCTGTAGGTTCCACAAATTTGGAGGATATTTTAGTTAGAGAGTATGTTATTTATTGAGGTATGAATCATAATTCGAACAGATTTTGAATTATGATCAGAGCGTATAAAGTATGATATTATCTTGATTATGAGAATATGTTATTTTGTCAAGATAATGTTACTTTTCATCTGAATCATTTAATCCCTATTCGAATAACCTTTAAATTATATTATGATTAAAGTTTATATAAAGTAACACTTTCTCGATTATGAGGATATGTTATTTTATCATATAACATTACTTTTTCATTTAGATCATTAAATCGTGGTTCAAACAACCTTCAAATCATTAGCAAAGTCCATACATAGGGTAGCATTAGGATAAGGTTACTTTTATCTAGATCAAAGGCACCTTGTAGATAGAAGTAAAAATTATTTACAAATTGTAGAGTGTATATATATATATATATATGTGTTTGGACTCTTACCTCCATTGAATTAGTTTTTAGGGGGTGAGTCTGGGTTATACCCAAACTCGTTTATTATAGTATCAAAATCTGGTTTGTTTGGATAGGTTTAGACTCTGGTTGTGCCCGTCAAGCATAAAAAAGTATGTTATAAATTGTATTTATCGCGCATTATCATGAATAAGCTCCTATGAAAAATATATATATATATATATAGTTGGGTTTTTTCCTGAGCTAATTTTTGGGCGTGGTTCTTTTTAAACTCGTTTATCAACAAATATGATCAGTCCAAAATTCAAGGAAGATTCAAGTCGTTGTTTATGTTTTAAGGAATAGTTTCAATGGGAAGTTTCTAATCAAATACATTGTATTTTAGCTTCTTTAGGGGAGCCTTTTGGGACAAGATTTTTAAAGGGCTTTATTAAAGATATACTTTTTGGATTTTTTACATTACAACTTTACAAGTGGGGACAATTTATGAAAATAATAGAATGACAAGACAAAAAAAATTAAAATTAAAAAATGAGATATTTTCAATTGGTGAATTAAATGATAACCTTAATATATAAATATTTTCTAAAAAAAATTGAAAACATATTTGAAATTGTAATAATAATTAATTAATTAAAATGTAATACCTTTAATTTCATTAATTTCAAAAAAATTACATCTCATATTATTATTATTAAATGTTTGAATAAGTTTTTTATTAATCAAAACCTTATTTCTGTGCTCTTGTTTATATTCAAAGATTCTTTTAAAAAGAATCAATGTTTTTTTTTTTTTTTTTCCTTAAAAAAATTAAAACCCTCTTCTAATTTAAGATTATCTCATATTTAAAACATGTGATAGATCTTATAAGATTTACATAAATTAAAAAATTAATTAATTCGATATTTTGATCACAAATAATTATGCTTAAGTTACACGAATAATCATTTGAAGATATCAATTCAATAATCTTATATCAACCTTATGATAGTATGACAAATATGATATCTACGTAACTGTCTTGATCTCTATAAACTAAATATTGGTTCAATAACGTTACTGATTCGATAATGTTGTATGAAACGGAGTTAAATCATACAAAGTTAATAATTTAATAATCTTATATCAACCTTCTTATTGTATGACTAATGTGATACTTATGTGTTTGTCTCGGTTTCTATGAACTAAAACATAAGTTCGATAATGTTAAAGATCCAGTACGATTGTATGTATTAACCCTGATACATATTTAAATTAGGAATGGGATTGTATCCTTAAAAAAATAAAAAAGATCCGATCAGGTGTTTGGTTAGGCAGAAAACAAATAACAAGACATGTGAAGTTGGTTCAAGTACCCATAATTTAGGTATTTATCAGATGTTGTCCCATACCATACCAAATTTGAGGCTACAAATCACTTGCCTCATTCAGTCCTGATCTGGACGAATCAGTATCTTGGCTCACAATATTTGTGAGAAAATCACTCCCATGTAAGCCTTTTACAGACCCACATGTGATCTGGTTCACGAGGTTTCAAGCCACACCAAATCAACTAATTATTTCATTTTTATTACACCCCTCAAATTTGACCCAATTTCAATATCGCATTCTATACTTTTTGTTATAGGGAATTTCGGTTGATCCTAGTGATTGTCCCAACCCGTTTGGACCTTCGTATCATAACATTCATGATCGCCATTATTGCGTGCTTCTATTGGTCAAAGGGGTAATGACCTAGGAAAGTATCTAATAATTGATCTCTATGGAAGGCGACATTAGTTTCAGTGATACAATATAATCCGAAACAAATTACTTAAGGCTTAGATAATAGTAATTCAAACTTTGAGAAGTACGGATAAATTTCTTCTAATAAATGAACAAATTTGGTTATAACGTTCATAATCATTAACGGATATATTGACCCTAGCCTGTCATCTTAATCATTAGATGCTTTCAGTAATCAAAAGGTCAACGATCACTAAAAGCATTTAGTAGTAAGCTAGAAGAGAGGCAACTTTCCTCTAAACACTATAATATAACTAAAAAAGGGTATAATATTAAAAAATATGGTTGAAAACTTTCAAATTACATAAGACTTAGTTAATTCGAAAATTATTAATATTATAACATAATTCGAAAAGAGTAATCTTACATTTACAAATTTTTTCGTACAAACTGATGTGGCAAAAGATGATTGGATAAAAAAATATTTTTAATTTAAAATCATTCAATCATCATTTGCTACATCAGTTTATACGATAAAATTCGTATAAAAAGTTTGTAAGTGTAGTATTACTTTTTCGAATAAATAATACTATACTTACAAGCTTTATTATACAAACTAATATAGCAAAAGATGATCGGATAATATTAGAGAATGTGATTGAAAATCAACAAATCATACAAGGCTTAGTATAATGGTTTAAACTTGGAGGGGTCTTGAGATATTAATCTCTAATGAATAAACAAACAGGGAAAGAGACAGACACACGCAAGAAGATAACGATCTTGGTAGTCTTGACTCTTGAGGGGCAAAGCCAGCCACAAAAGGAATATCTTAGAAAGATCCATCTCTTATTATGACTTGAAAACAGGGGCACGTGTCAGAACACTTTGATTACTGTTCAATCCAATAAACAAAACACACCCTTATAACATTTTGTGGCTCTTGTTTTTTCTCCCTTTTTAATATTTGCTTCCTCTTGGGTCGCTATTGGCCAACACCATCATTAAAGGGGCCTCCACATTTTACCACCACTTTCTAGTTCCGATCATCTTTGGTGCTTTACTCCATTCTACCTCAATCCTGACCGTTCCTCATGGATGATGATGGGATCTTGATCATGGAATGATTTAGTGAAGGAAGTTTCAAGAGGGATGTTAACTTGTTTGGAAAATTTTGTAAAAGTGGATGTGGGTTTTGTGGTTGATATTGATTCCATAAATGCTAACTTTAAGGTTTATTGATCGGATAATATTCGATGAATCTTGAACTATAATTCCAGAGTTGATCATGGTTCGATCATTCAAACAAAAAATAATATTATTTTAAAACAATTAATCTGTTTATTTTATATGTAAAGTGTGTTAACCGAATGTTTAATTGGGTTTAGAATTAATTTGATAATATTTTGGTTTGGGCTCGGTTAAGTTAGACAGGCTAAACCCATTGGGGTTAGGTTTCTATTATATATTTTATATAATAGTGAAAAACCTAAAATGTGAAAATAGAGAAAAGAATGAATTGCTGATACTGTTTATCTTTATATTATGCAGTTTTCTGATACTTAACAAAATCAATATATTTAAATGTTGAATATAATACCTTGAAAGTGGGACGAACTAGAATGAATCACTGTATTCTATTATTATTTTATGTTTTTCTTGTAACGTATTTGCTTTTAGTTTCAATAAAGTGTGAATATTAACATACTAGGATTGTTATATATTATTGTTCGATTCTCGTATCTAAAAAGTGTAACAACTAATTATCTAGGTAAGATTGCCAAACTTAAAACCGATTAATTAAATGTATTACAGGAAAAATATTAAATTCATCACAATTCCATATAAAATAATTTATTTTAGCTTAGTGGTAACTTTCCCCTCCCTTTAAACCCAACATGGATGAATTAAAAAAAAAAAAATCTGTGCCTAAAGTTTTACTTACGGTATTTATGTTCCACCTTTATTATTCACATGTTAACAACTTAACATTATACAATATAATTATATGACTTAATCTAATAATATTATCAAGTCTATTACAATTCTTGAACCTAAAATCTAATCTCATAGAAAGAAACTTCGGTTCACTCGAACAATTATAAAAAATATATTTTATAAACTAATTAATATATCAATTTTTCGATTGGTAGAATGCCGACTATTTGATACATGTCATCTTTTGATTGGTTGAACATAATTTTTTAATACTGATATACACCCTGTTGCCGTGGACTCGAGAGCTGGGGATCATAATTTATGAGGTAAATAAAAAGAGATTATTACAAACACTTATTTAAATAAATAACAATTTTCTTGGTCGGTATTAAAATATATATATTATAAAATTAGAAAAGATTTGGAATAGTGTCGAATCACGCGTGGCTTTTACGGTAAAGAAAGGAAGGTAGGGGAAGCCGAGGTGGCAAAAAGCGTAATGCAAATCTCGTGGGGACCAGCTCACCTCATCACACTTACACACCACAACTTCCCATTTGTCCAGCCGTCTTTTTCTCCCCTTGTTTTTCTTATTTTTACAGATATTTTTCTTCTGGATTTTTCTCCTCTTTGGATCCATCCCCACTCGCACCTTTATTATTAGTGAAGTGTTTAATATTCTATTTTTAGACATTTAACAAAATTGATGTAATTTCTAACTTACGTTAATATGTAAAATCTCATATCCAACAAGATAAATATTGTTCATTTTATGCTTACATATTTGTTTTTTAACTTCACTCACCTAAAAATTATGTTCGGTACAGATTTATTTTTTGACTTCACTCATCTAAAAATTATGTTCGTGAGCCATATAGGAGATGACAAACTATCCACCTTAAGGAACTTGCAAAGTCGTCCACACTGCACAACTGAATTGCAAACCTGACTTTGATATGTGGTTGAATACAAAACGATGAGATATTATTCTTGTTATTCAACATCGTTTTATTATGCACCTTTAACATTTTATAAATTTTATATACGACATTAATTTTCTTTATAAATATAAAATAATGACATATCAAACAACTATTGTCAATTGTTTTGGTCTTTTAACTTTTATATTTAAACAACTATTGTTAATTGTTTCGGTCTTTAACTTTTATATATAGAGATATTATATTTTTCTATATTATAGTTTAATGGATTTTTCTTCTTCTTTCTATTTAGATCTATTCCCACTCTTTGGTTTATGGGGTGGGTGATTTTTTTTTTCCTAATGTTGGATGAGTAGCAAGAATAAACTAATGTAAGTGTATCTTTAATGGTAGGTATATTTTTCCACAATACAATTTTATAATATATATATTTTTTAGAATTTTCTTCTATTTAGATATGTACCCACTTGCAGCTTTATTGTGAGTGGGTGTTTAATTTATCTATTTTTATAAAGGTAACTAAAAGATATAAATGTATATTAATATCTTATATTTAAATAATTGGTTGGGTGGTAAGTTATGTTTGTCTTATTTATGTATACTTAAAATATCTATTACTAAAATTAATATGGATTATAGTTATTTGAAAGTGTATATTTTCTATATGATATTACTAAAAATAATGTTACATTTACAATTTCTTCTCATAATCATGACGTGATAGTTCGTAATTGGTCAACCGTAATTCATCAAGTAAGACCCAAGTGAGACCCATTACGAGTTGACGAATTACGAGTTATCACGTCGAGATTATAAGAAGAAGTTTGTGAGGGGCGGTCATAGTATAACATTTTTTTATTATTATTCTCTATGTTAATGGTCATTTTGATACCAATGATAATATATCATGAGTAAAATAAATGAACATAATATGAAAATTTTAAACTTTATAATGATTATAATTTTTTAAGGATAAATTGAGACACAACAAATATCGTATTATTCATTTTTATAAAATTTTAACAAAACTCTTTTCAATGAGCAAACTATTTATAAAATAGTTTTTCTCATTAGCCAAATATTTTTTTGTCACTCAACGGATACTTTCTATTAATAATTACTATATTATTTTAAAAGTGTTTTTAGCCGATAAAAATGTTCGTTTATTTCTATTTTTTTTTTTTAAATGAGTGGTGAATGATAATATTATTATAGATAAAATAATAATTTAGCCACAACCACACACTATTCAGGTACACTAAAAATACGTAGAAATGGGCGCGTGAAAGTAAAATAATACAGAAAGTATCTAATAAGTCCCCTATTTATCCATCCGATTTTCTATATCTTATCTGGATTGAAATAAACAAAGAGTGGGAGACAGCACAAGAGCCCGCCGCGTGGCAAGCTGCTCGTTCATTTTTAGCCACAAGATTTCACGCCTTCTCGAATTTTCCATGGAAATTAAAATATTTTTAATTCTTACGTGGCACACAACTTCACTCCTTTTAACTTCAAAAACCTTCTTTCCATTTCTCACAAAACCTCTATCTCTTCTCTCCTTCTTTTGCCTCTCTGCTTCCTTTGATTCTTTGGCCTCTCTTCGCTTCTTCTCTCTGTATAATCTCTGCTTCTACTCACCGCCGAAGCAGAGGAGTTTTCTCTCAGGCTTTTGGTTGGAGAAGAATTTGTTTTCAATTCAGCTGGTGAGTTTCTGATCTGCTTCTTTGAGTTTTTTTTTTTTTTTGTTTAATTTCTTGAATAAGTTGTCTTGCTATGCTTGTTGTTTATATTATATTTATCTTATTAATGATGTATTTTAAATTTTCGTATGATTTCTAGAAACAGAGCTACAGAAGTTGCATTTACTTTATTGTTAAGGTTTTTTCTTTTTTTTTTTTTTTTTCCAGGAATTTTTTTAATTTTTTCAAAGATGATTTAAAGAGTAGCTGAGAATAAAGATTTATGGAAAATTTTAGTTTTTTTTTTTTTTTTTTTGAAATTTTGAAATTAGTGTGGTTTGAGTGTTATGGAGAAATTTGCTCTTTTTATATGGGGTGTCGCCGTTGTTGTGATTAGGAAATGAGGAATCTAGAGGTTTTTTAGTTTGTAGTGTTTGGAATCGTGTGGAAATTTTGGATTTGATTTGTATTCGAGGGGGAAAGTTGTGATCTAATTTGTTAGATATGGAAATAGGAGTAAATTGAAGTGGCAATGTCGAATACGGCTGGTGAGAAGTCTGGTTCGGAAGCTGAAAGTGTGGTTCGGCTGAAGGAGGTGTATTCGTTTGAGAATGATGCTTTGCCGAAGGTTAGATTTTGATTCTTCTTTCTTTGTTAGTTGCAATTTAGTCTTTGAAAAGCTTTGCGCCTTGTTGTGTCGTTTGTTCTGTTTGGAGTCTCAGTTGCGTTGTCTGTTGTACCAGGTGAGGAAGCCTTATACCATTACCAAACAGAGAGAAAAATGGACGGAGGAAGAGCATCAGAGGTTTCTTGAAGCTTTGAAATTGTATGGGCGGGGTTGGCGTCAAATCGAAGGTAAGCTAATTGTAATGCAATTAAATCAATTCATGAATTTTTGCTAGTATGTGATTGGATCAGTTGAGAAGTTGCTGCTATCTATATGCAGAACATGTAGGTACTAAAACAGCTGTCCAAATCCGAAGCCATGCTCAAAAGTTCTTCTCTAAGGTCTAATTCCTTAAATTCAGTCACTAATTTCATGCTCATTTAAAGTTCAGTTTATATAATTAAATGACAGCTGCGAGATTTGTAGCTGGGTTATCTGCCTAGTAATTCACTTCCACTGACGGGCTTGCTCTTGCTGGTTTCAGGTGGTCCGGGAGTCAAATGGTGGCGCTGAGAGCTCCATTAAGCCAATTGAGATACCTCCTCCTCGGCCTAAGAGGAAACCAATGCATCCTTATCCTCGTAAATCCACGGATTTACTCCAAGGAACACCAGTTTCAAATCAACCAGAAAGGTCTCCATCCACAAATGTATCGGTTTTGGACAAGGATAATCAATCTCCCACCTCGGTTTTATCTCCATTTGCTTCTGATACATTGGGATCTGCAGTCTCTGATCAACAAAATGGATGTTCCTCGCCTACTTCTTGTACCACTGAGATGCAGTCAACCAACGTTTTAACTGCCGAAAAAGAGAATGAATACGTGACATCCAACTCTTCTCCTGAAGAAGAGAAAGTTTCTATGTCATCAGCCTGTCCAAACAGGGGCGATTTTTTGTCTGTGGTAAATGATCTTTTGAACTTTCACCTTGAGTTATACATATTAAATTTTAGAATCCATTATATTCCTTGGCAGGTTTCTGACTCTTGTTTCTGTTGGTATCTGATTATCCAGAAAATTGAACCTCAGTCCAAGGAGTCTGTCTACATCAAAGGAGATGCTGTATTGGCACCACCTTGTGCAACTATTAAGCTTTTTGGGAAGACAGTTTTGGTAACAGGTTCTCATAAACCATATCCATCAGACACGGAGTGTTACAAGTCACCGATAACCAAGAGCAATCAAGAGAATCTGAACATTGATAATGTAAATTCAATAAACTTATTCTCGTCTAAGAAATTGGACACACATTTATCGCTCGGAATGGTTAGTGGTAACTTGAAGCCTTCCCCGTCAGAAACTTCCTTGTATGGAGACACAGAAGGAGAATGGCATTGCGGAAAGCAGCCCCAATGCGTCTCTGCCATGTTGGCCTACTATGTATCAAGGACTACCCTTTTTTTATGTCATGTCAGATAACCAAAATTCAGTTGCGGCACCAGTAGAATCGAATGTGAAAGACAGATCGATGGAGAAGGAAATGTTGCATGAAAGATCTTGTACTGGATCAAGTACTGGTTCAGTTAGTGAATTGGAAAATAGGGAGAGAAACTCAGATGCTGCTGTTGATTCTCATTGTCGACAATCTTGTTCTCCAGTACAAGCCAGCCCCTGCAACTCCAGAAAGGGGTTTGTACCATACAAAAGATGTTTTCTGGAAGAAGATATGAAATCATCCATTGTGGTTTCAGAAGAGCGCGAGAGGCAAAGAGCTCGAGTATGCTCCTAGTACTCGGGCAATAATCCCCTAACCTACTCGCAAGAATCTTGAGCTGATTTAGGTACCACTCACTACGATTTTATGCTCCGGGGATTTTTTATGCGAATTCTTCGCATAGTTTTTGATTAAATTCGTAAGTTTTTTTGAGCTTGCGAAAATCGACTTAGTTCTTTCCACGAGAAAGATACTGAAGAAGTAGAGAAGCAGCAGCTAATGCCACCATTTGTCAATAGCTCCACAAATTGATGACCATAATGTAAGAGGTCAATTACATCTTCAGCATTTCAACATGAAACTGTAGTTTGGCTCTTTTTTTTTTTTTTTTTTTTTTTTATTAGGCCTCAGAATTGTTCCATATTTATTTTTTACTGTGTATGTTTCATGACTCTTCTTTCTTAAATCATAATTTTTCGAAGTCAGCAAAATGTGACTTCGTTTCAATGTATAATTTCTTCTTTCTTCTGTCCCCTTAACCCCCTTTCTTCATTTGGAGTTTACAAGGAGGATTATGAGAATATATCATGGCTAATATGGTACCTAACCTAATGAAAGAAGGTGGTTTGATGTTGAATTTGAAGTTTATATTTGAGCCGACAATGTTATGGATCTGAATTTGATACTGTAATATTATTCTTAGATGTTAATTGATGTGGCTGTTTATATGTCAATATCACATTTTCCAGAAGTAGCAAAGAAGAAAATCCGATTCAATGCCACAACTTGTATATAGAGGAGGAAAACTGTTTTTCTAATACTAGGTCAACAACCCACCAAACTCAAAGCCAGCATAAACATATTGACCAGAGCGAAACATTACTTCACATACAGGGAAAAGTCCGTGAAGTATTCTTCTACAATATGGAAAAATACTTGAATCAGTGAAGAAATTTATACCCAAATAAATACCCGGTGTCACGCTCTGATACTCAGAATTCTTTAAATCATAGCTAGTTTCTGTTGTAAAATGTATAGGATGCACATCAAACATGTCCCAACTCTTGAACTAGTGTAAATAACATCTTTTCTTCATTTCAGATTGCGGTGCTGTATAAAGAAATAACTTTGGTGACAGATGATGGAGAATTAAGAATTTAGGGAGTTCGGCTCAATCTCGATTGTATTTTGCAAACAAAAATGATGTTGTCTAGTTGTTCAGTATTGTCTTGGATTTTGTTTTATGGCCTGGCGAAGCTCTGATCTGGGTTTTGCAATTTCAACGAATATTACCCTGCCATCCAGAAACTGAAAGCAAACAGTTGTACCCTTATATCAGTATCTGATATTGCTCATTTAAGAGACTAGTAAACATTAAAAGCAAGTAAAATATGTTCTTTTTACAGTTTTGGTCTCTACAGGATGTTTTGGAAAATGAGGGTTTAAAGTCTTCTTGGTGAAACAATGCGAAGATAGTAATCCTGTCAAGAGTAATTGTTCAGTGTCTTTCACCCTTTTTTTCAATCTTTCCCTATGCAAGATTTTTTGTCATGTAATGTAACATCTGAATGCAAGAGGTAACATGTTGGTTATCATATGATTTAAGGACAAAAGCAAGAGAGATGACAGTTGCAATGGTTTCTTCTTATGGAATTGATGTTAATAGTACAAATCCTATGGTACGAACTGCAATTGAGATTTATGATTCGGGTTCAACAAGGAGATATTTGGGAATTACGGTCCAGATTGGATTTGTTGAAGATCAACTAGTTTCGCAGGAAATAGGCTAGCTGATATGAGTTTTAGGGGAAACTGTTCTAGTATATGTCGACTCATGTCTTCTTTACCAAAGCTACAATTGAAATGGATAAAATATTAACATGAAACTCAGTCAGCCTACAAGGAAGGCTTCTTGATACCAGATAACCACAAATTATATATTAAGAAATTGTTAGATGAGGATATCGGTCTATACCTTGCCATGCATTCCCTCAATAGCTTTCTGTGATTCCTCCTCGGTTGCGTAGCGGAGGAAAGCAAAGCCTCTTGGTCTATTGGCAATTTTATCCATCACCAGATTGACTGTAAGATAGAAGTTTAACTCTTTCAGAAGCCTATATTAATAATAAACTACTGATAAAAAGTAAAAATTAGAATTATCTAAAAAATGCTTTCTGGAACAAAGGACAAAACATAAAAATACAATGTTTAGACCTTCTACAAGCTGTCCGAAGCTTTGGAATGCATTTTGTAAACTCTCTTCTGTAGTCCGGAAAGACAGTCCTGCAGAAAGCACCAATAAGAAATACAAAAGAATAATCATTATAGACCAAGGCAGGATATAGTTAGCAGTATAGTTGAACGTGAGCTGGATTCTCATCGACATGCTCGATTTCGAACAAGGCCAAGTATCAAAACCCGCATGAGATTTCTCTAGTGAGGCGATTATGATGAGGCACTCTCACCCATTATACCAAGGCAACAGCCTCATATGAGGCATAAGGTACCTATGTCAGTGCTCTGCAAAGCTACAGTGTGATTTCATATGGCATGCACATAATTTTCCATCAAATGAACAGCTGTTTTATATGAAATTTCACTTGTATAACAATTAACTCTCCGTACATCACCTGATTTCAAATACATATTCATCTTCTGGCGACTTGAAACAGCAATCATCACTGTTACTATCAAGCATAATCACTTCAAGATTACAAATTTACCAATTGAAAGGATCTTCTGATCAATCCAGACATCATTTGGGATTCTATTAGTACTGAGGATTGGAATATCACACATCACAACTATCACTTAAACCTTTCCCAAAAAGGCATTATCAGTAATGTCATCCGAAAACATATTCATCTTTCGCCAATTTGAAACAATAATCTTCGTTCTTACCATCAATCTAGGATCTAAATCAAGGCACATCTTTTTGGTAACCAATCAAGGGATAATCTTACAACTATCGCTTAATCCTTCCCCAGAAAAGCGCTATACTACAGTATCATCAGTAGTGTTACCCGAAAACGTGATATCCTACAGCGTTATCAGTAATGTTACCCGAAAGCGTGCTATCCTACAGCATTATCAATAGAGTTACTGGTAACATAGCTATTTGGTTTACATAAAAGAACACTCATTTCTAAGTACATCCATAAACTTTTATACACATCCTTATAATTTTAGCACAGAATCATTATAATAATGCTGAATTGAATGCAATATATTACAATAATTAAAAAAAAAAAAACTCGTTTCTAGAAATTATATTGAAGTTTCTCTACGATGATTCTACATGGAAGACTGAGAATTTAAAGAGAGTGAGAACTCACCACTGACATAAAGCCTTGTTTTGGGCCTAGAAGATGAAGAAGAAGAAGAAGAAGGACGGGTAGGGAGACAAGACAAGACAGAGAAACGGCCACGTCTGAGTGATAATAAAGAAGGGGAGGACTTTTTTGTAATTGGTGCAGCACTGGAGCTTTTGAGATGATGAATAAAGGGTATTTTGGAAATATCACTGTGAGAGGTGGGAGCTGCAACAATGGCGAAACCGATGCTGGCTGCCATTTTTCTAGGAATACAAGGTTCAGAAGAGGAGCTCAAAGATAAAAGAAACGGGGAAATTTACTTGGGTCCCTTTGGTTTTCGTTAGATTATTAACGTGAGAGGGATAAACATGTAATTTTACAATGATTTTAAAACTTACGGTATCTTGTTACATTTAAGAAGTCCCAAAACTCTAATTATTAACAAAATTACCCTCGTTCGAAAACAACTATCACTTGACTTCAAGGTTATGACCACCAACATGCCACCGCTGAAAATAGCAAACGCTATGATGGAGATGAAGAAGTCGGCGGTTCTCTACCACTATCCATGCCCCGACGGTGCTTTTGCAGCTCTTGCCGCTCACCTCTATTTTAAAACTTCTTCTCTTCCGTCTCTCTTCTTTCCCAATACAGTTTACGGTCCCATTACGCCGCAACAGCTTCCTTTGCATGAAATTGATCATCTTTATCTTCTTGACTTCGTGGGTCCTCCCGGTTTTGTGCAGCAAATTGCTCCCAAAGTTTCAAGGTTAGTTGCTTTGTGTTTTCTCAGCTCGGTGTTTGTTTGTTATGTTTGTAAAGTTTGATTCAGTAGAGAGTGGAAGAAAGTTTGAAACTTTGAATGCAAGTCTTTGGTTTTAAAAACAAGGAAAGCGTTTTAAGAAAACATGTTTAGTTGAAACTTTTTGATGTACAATTCTAAATGCGATTTCCTGCTATGTGGTGTTTCTTTTTTTTTTTTTTGTTTGCATCTGGGTATTTGTTTTTAATGTTGTCAAGTTTGATTTAATGGAGATTAGAAGAAAGTTTGAAACTTTAAATACAATTCTTTGCTTTTGAAAACAAGGAAAAGAAAGTGTTTTAAGAAAGCATGTTTAGCTGAAATGTCTTGAAGTACAATCCTAAGTACTAATGTCAAAAATCTCTTTTTATGGCATTTGGCTATGAGAAAAACAGTTTTTTATTACTGTATGGAACAAATTTGTAAAAATAATTAAAGATATAAGAACACAATTCAAAACTTGGATTTTATCTTAGCTTTATAAATTTAATTTCCAATTTTAAACCATACATAATAACTTTGTTATGTTTTTGTACAGGGTTGTGATACTGGACCATCATAAAACTGCACTTGAGGCTGCAATTGAAGGAGACAATGTGACTAAAGTCATAGATATGAAGAGGAGTGGAGCTACAATTGCTTATGATTATTTCAAGGAAAAAATTTTAGATAAAAAAGTGCTTAGTGTATTAGAGCGTGCTAGATTACTTTTCGACTACATTGAAGATGGAGATCTTTGGAAATGGAAACTTCAGAATAGTAAAGCCTTCAGTACTGGGTTAAAAGATTTAAATATAGAGTACAATTTTCAACTAAACCCTTCCTTGTTTCAGCAGGTAATTTCTCCAGGTTAGTTGTAGTATATCTTTTCTGCTTGATTCTTCTTATTTTTTATATGGGAATGAAAAAAGAGCCAAAATGGAATGAATTATCATTAGTTATGTAGATGGTTCTTGATGCCTAAATATTGATTATATGACAACTTTTGGCAGTTACTTTCTTTGGATGTGGAGTCTGTCATCAGACAAGGAATGGTGAGCTTATCTCACAAGCAAAAATTAATTGAAGACACGCTCGATCAGTCATATGAAATCGCGCTCGGAAGTGGAGCTTTTGGGCGTTGCTTGGTATCGTGCACACCTTTTCTTTTTTCTTTTAAACCTTGATGTAGGATTGGCTATGTTGATTATATAGCATACGGTTGCTTAGAATTGTTATGTGGTGGACTAATGGTACAAAAATGCCATAAAGCATAATTGGTAAAAAGAGAGTGTGGAGCTATTTTATTGGATAGAATAAAACTGCAAATAACTTACTGGTTAAAACTAATTGGAAACTGATGAATTAGGTGTAAGATTTTTTAGGTGCAGCTAAATGAGTATTGAAGTTGTTCCTAATAGCTAAAACTCACAAAATATGGGTTTTTAGGAAGTATGGAAGGAGCTTGCTTTGGAATTAAGTAGAAGCAAGAAAAAACCTACAATTTGAGGTTGTTTGACTTTGCGAACAAAGGCCGTAGATTACTTCAATCATTTTGATGATGATTGAATTGAAGAAAAAAAACCTACAATTAATGAAGTGTTGCCACGTGAACAACCCTATCAGTTGGGATACAACATTAAAATCCCAACTTTGTAAGTGTAGCGTTACACATACACACTCTCTCTCTTCCCAACCTACTAAGGCTTAAACTCTTAATAATAACTTTACCCAAATTAGTGTTGGAGTAATTTTAAAGCCCCATTAAACCAAATTTTAACAATATTAGAAGCTCCCTACTAAACATATAAGAGGAAAAGATGAATATTACACTATAGGACTCTTGAAGTGGATATATCTGTTTCATCTAGCAATTTTATGACCCAAAATCATGGACAAGAAAGAACTCTCTAATTTCATCCTTCTACTTGTAGGCAGTTGATGCCGATTCAATTGCTGAATTGAGGAGTGAATTGGGGCACCAGTTAGCTACTAAGAGCCGTAATTTAAATTTAAGGTTTGTGGTAGTTCATTAGATAATGCATATAGTGGATTCTTGTTTTGCTCATTAGGTTACATACATTCAAGAAATGCTTCACCTCATACTGTAATTCACGGCTTTTATGTGATTTAAATTGTATTTCGTTTGAACACAAAATTAGTTAGTTAATTTTTTTGTAATGGACGATGGGATCAGAAGAAGTAATGACTAGTAATAAAAGCTATAGTATGGATACAAGAGAGATGCATTTGTAATCTAGGGCAGGTTATTTTTTGTATCATGTTAGTTTTGCTTTTCAGATATCTTCTTGTCTTTGTTCTATATACTGTCCTTTGTGATGAGAATCTTCTCATGCATAAAAATATTAATCAATAATATATAATATAAGATCATAATTCTCTTAGGGGCATTGGAGCTGTTGTCTATAGGGTACCAGAGCTTGAAAATGATAAGTTGGTTAAAATAAGCCTGAGGAGTGTAGAGAGTGAAGACACAACACCTGTTTCACAGGTTCTTCCTGTTAACTATTTCCTCTTATACTTATTATTACCTGTTAATTAGGTAATACTTTCAAATTTTGGTACTGAAATTTGTTATACAATCCTTATACAGGAATTTGGAGGCGGAGGACATCGAAATGCCAGTTCGTTCATGCTAAGCGCTGCAGAATTTGAGCTGTGGAAAGTGAGGTAAACGCCTTACTGTGGGCAACCTATAGTTGCTTGTATCATTTTCTTTATACCTTATGCAAGACAAGGAGGTGGCTACCATAAGGAAGAAGAGAAAACAAAATAAATGGAGGTTGCTGTCCAGATTGTACAAGTTTTTTTCTTTTCGGTTAAAGACTGTAAAAGAGAACGTGATTTATATACTAATTATTTTATTTTCAGTCAGCCTTCTTTTAATGTTCTGATTTCCAATAAATTGTGTAATGTGTCTACGTACCATGTATAAGTAGGTGCTTAGTGTTTTTGCTAGATTTATTTAGAAGCAAGCACAATACTGAGTATTGAATAAACTAGTCTGAAGATGTTTCATTTGCTGCGTTTAGCAATCCCAAAGAACTAATGTTTCCTTAGGCTAAGATCATCCTCTTGTACTTGTTATTAAAAGATAAGAGAATGATGTGAAGAAATTTTGTGAAACTGGACTTAGCTTGTGTTTGTGACAACCGCCTATCATATCTTACAGTGTGTAGATCTTTTTATTCAGTCAGGTTTTTCTCTTATTATTTTTACATTTTAGTGTTAAATATGTATAAAACTGTCATTGTTAAAAGCGTGCACTCACAGACACAGAGCTAACCTCTCAATTTTGATATATTAGCATATATTATATACCTAATTATAATCTGTTCTTAAATTAATGGTTTATTGAGGGAAATGAGTTTAAGGAAGTCTGCAGCAATAGTTAAGAAAAAAGGAGAGAGCGGATCTCCTTGCCTCAAGCTGCTGGAACCTGAGAAAAATCCAGCAGCTCTCCTATTTAAAGAAATATTCATAATTTTGCCCTGGTTGACAGGCTTAAGAAGTGAGCAAGAAATACAAAGACAGCAGAAAGGGCACCAAAAAATATTTTCTGGAAACTGGGATGAGCTAAGTGATTCCCACTTATCAGCTAGCATAAGTTAGTGTTAGTTACTAGTGGATTTTAGAGATGTTTTTTACTATTTGCATACCATATTATGCTACTAGGGCTCCATAAACATCGGTTTGCCTCTCAAAATTGAAGTCGTTTTTGCACTGTTTTTAAGAGTTTAAGCAGCTTAGCAACACTTTAAACTTCTTTAATGAATAAGGTTCAGATGTCTTATTATCATTCAGAAGTGTTTGCAAATTAAATGACTTGTGTAATCTTATTCTCTTTATCATACATTTATCTTTTCATTACATAAACTGGCAATACAATTTCTTCAGAAGGTAATAAATGATGAGAAGAAAACCAATCATCAAGAATGACTGACTCCCAGCATTGTATAGACGACTCCTTTGCACATAGCTACTCGGTTTCTGCTCTACGTCTTCTTTCCTGTGAACCAAAATGTCGTGAGCTCAAAAGGTGTAGAACAGTATACCCAGTTTGGGTTCAGCATTCAACCAAGATGGTGACAAAAACAGGTTTAATTTAATTAGTAAAAGATAGATCTACATTATCAGGCCCTTGGTAGTAAGATTTCATGATTTAATAAAGAATGGAATAATGCAATTGTTATTTTAGTTTCTTTTCTTTCATTTATTTACTTTTTTTTTTCTCAGGATATTGTGTTTCAGTTCAGCTCATACTTTACCATGTTGAGTAACTACAAGTTTATTAATCAATCAGAGATTGCTGACATGCCTTTTTTCTGGATGAACTGTTGATGGTTGCTTGAGCTTATCCATTACTGTTAGTGCTGGTAGTTGAGGTTTAGGTTTCCTCAATTTTGGTGGTCGTGGGATATGAACTGTTCCAGTTGGCGCAGATTTCTGGGGTACGGGAGTTGGGATGGACGCTACTTGATGTTCAGGTATTTTGATGGGCACATTCCTTGCCTGCAAGTACCTTATGAAAATTAGAAACATTGATATCTATGACTTGAACAATTCTGTAGTAATTGGCTAAACAAACTCACCAATTTCCTGAACTGGAGATTGTAGAGCATTTGGATGTATCTTTGTTTAGCTAGCTTCTGTTCCTTGTTCAGTTGCTTCCAAAATCCATAAACAGATCCCATGTTCAGCACTTTGTTTGCGTAAATCTTCCATGTATAGCTGCAAGGCAACACATTTTCATATTAGATGGAAAACTCAATGGTTGGTTACTTACAAAACCTGGTGTCATATTATTACCATTCATATATACGCTGAAGACCAGCAGCTGACATCAAGTTCCAATATCCAGCATCTGTCTTGCATTTTTCGAAAAAGTCAGCAATCTTGTTGCTCGATGCATCGCCATTGTTCGGATCTATATGGAAGCCTGAGATGCCATCAACAATAATTTCTGCTGGACCTCCTTGATTGGTTGCAAAAGTGGGTAACCCACAGTTCATTGCCTCAATGACAGTCAGACCAAAAGCCTCATACAGTGCAGGCTGCACAAAAGCTCCCTTTGTATCTGCAATGCAGCGGTACAGCTCTCCATTGCGATATCTATCAGTTTGAGCCGCTATCCATCTAAACTGACCGTTGAGTTGGTATTTCTCAATCAAGGCATGCATCTTGTTAATCTCTGCGATTTCTTCTCTGTCATTTGATTTGGCTGGATCAAAAAATCCAGCCACAACAACAAGATTCACCAAATTTCTCAGCCTCTTGTTCTTCCCATACCATTCAGTCAGTCCTGTAATGTTTTTCACTGTGTCCAGTCTTGCCATGGAGAATATTATCGGTCTCTTCCTGTCTTCCAGATATCCACTGTCCAAGCATATTGTTAGTTTCATAGTAGACCATTAGAACCATTTTTCAATTACTTATTAATGCTTAATGCATCAGATGAAAGAAACTGGATGGCTTACATGTGCTCATTGTTGTCGTCCTTGTTGTAGAGCAGTTCTTCAATGGCAGGATGAAATTCTGTCAGCCGCCTTTGTCTCTCCGTGTAGGGAAAGTAGACAGATTGATCAGCCCCAGGGGCCGCTATGTTGAACTTTGGATCGAAGACATTGATGCCCGAGACTACCCGACAAAGCCCCGGCATAGTAAATGATATATGGCTTTCATACTGTCCAGGCCTTTCCTTGCTGGAAAAGAAACAGCTTTGTCAACATTTCAGACAATGTAAATTCTTCTGAAGCCTTCAGGGTACATGAGGTAATGTAACAGACTAACCTTCCAGCGATTTCTTGGTATGTGCTAGTTATGATAAAATCAGTTGCATTCATTGCAATTAAGTCAGCTGTGAATTGACATGAAAAGTGGTACTTCGGATCTAATTCCTTCCATTTGGCATCTGAATTTTCATACTTAGTTTTTTCTAAAGCATGAGCAATAGTCCCCTGGTTTTAGAGCAGGCAAAACTTGATTAGAACAACTACTATAATGATAATTGATGAATTTGAAGCATGAAAAACCATTAACTAGAGATGGTTTGAACCTGAGTTACTCCAAGTTTTGCAGCCATTAGAGATGCCACCAAGTTTCCATCACTATAGTTGCCAATTATCAGGTCTGGTTTGCACTCCAAGAATTCCAGGATCTTAGCAGTAGCATCCTGGTATTGAGAGTAAAAGAAGTATAATAGCTCAAGAACTTGTTTAGAAATACTGTAATCAAACGTGCATGGGAGTTGGTTGTTAGGTGTTTGACCAAATTGGAGTGTCCAGTTCTTATAGAACTTTAACACTTAAATACCCCCTAGGGGGATAGCGTTAGGTAGAACGAAAATGGTTTTCTATGGGATGGGTAATGAAAACTAATAATGTCAGAAAAAATTTTGTGAATAAGTGATTGTCTGAGATTAAGTGAGGAATATTTGTCTTGCTACAAAACTAGATGTATTGAACTCATAATTCATTAAATATGAACGACAACTGAGTTAGGTAAGTAAATTGTTCCCATAAAAATTAAAAAATAAAAGGCTGAAATTTTGGAGACAATAAAGGCACATACCTGGACAAAAGTCTCAAGGTAAGGATAGATATCAAAACGGGAAACCCATTGAGGGAGAATCCCTTTGTCTGTCCTAAATGGGACCCTGAGAATGTGGGAGTGCTTTGTGTTGAAGATTGGCTCCCACTCTTGGTTGCATTTAGTGTCCTTAGCATCTGGTATCAGTCTAGTTACCTATACAAAATTGAAACAAGAGAAATAAGTATGAAAACTTTTCATCTAATGCTTAGTTTTAGTATCATCCTTGGAGTGAAAGATCATAATCAAATTCTGCATGTGTTGCTCACCACAAGAATCTGAGGCTTCACATTGAGTCCTTGCTGCTTAATCCTGAGGAGCAATTCTTCCTCTATAGCAGTTACTTGATCAAGAATGTAAACAACCTGTTGTTCCATTAAGAATCATATTAACTTATACATATCGCTCAGTTTAAGAAAGACTCTTGGTGTCAAAACTCTATCGATACAGATTGAAAATCGTATCAATGCATCTTATGTTTGTTTAACAAATTGAGACGAAATTGTGTGTACTACCCACCTGGCCTCCAGTGTCTGGCAATCCAAGAACATCAGATTGCCCAAAGAAGCCATGAGGAGAGAAGATTACAATATTGAATATGTTGGGGAGCCTGCTGAAAAAAGCCTCAAATTTCACAGGGTCTGGGGCTTGGAGTATTGCAGAACACATCCTCATTGTCTCTGTAACTCTTTCTGCAGTATCCCCCCATCCTTTCTCAATTCCACACTCTTTCAACCTGCAAATCACATTACCAGTCAGCAAAGATGTTTCTGATAACGCATGTTCCATGGACATATGTTAACGGAATTTATATTAGGACATACAACCTCGATTGGAAATTCTGGTACGGTGTATCTTTCGGAAAACTAGAGACTAAAACTTCAGCCACTATCAGAGCTGCCTGAAGCTTGTCAACTGTATTAATGGTTTCATCAATCATAAGTTTCTGCAGGTTATCAAATTCAAAATTCTCATCAGTTTCCAGCATATAAATCTTTTTTATTATTTTAAAATATTAGATCCTTCGTTTTCATTTACCTCTTCTCTATGATTAAGAGCTAGAAGATAACCCAACAGAGGGTTTGCTTTATAAGAGCTCCCACTAAGCCTTGGGGATGTGAACTTTGAGATGTAGCTGAGTCCATTTCCAATTGCAGAAGAAACTTGTCAAGTGAGGAGTTGAGAAGTCCATAGCTCCAAAATCTATCTCCAAAGCGTATTCATCCTGTGCCCTGCATGTGAAAATCAAAATCTTGATTTGAATCCAATAGTTATCAAGGGTCGATAAAAGTTACGAGCTCAATAACTTAACCTATCGTTGAATCAGTCGATAAGGTTATGCACTTTCTTATGATACAAACATCGTTTTCAAATATGAAAAACATACCAATTCTCGTCGAAAATCATTTCTTTGAACTTCAAGTAATCCACACTAGTGATATTATCCACAGACAGATCGTCAGCATTCACCTTGACGAATTCCCAGAATCCTGGATTAGGTCTCACTGCTAAAGCAACATAAGGTGGAACAATAGCTGCCTCCTGCAAATTTTTTAATCAAAAAAAAATAATAAAAAAAAAACCACGCTTCCGTGAATTAGTACTCAACCATTCTTTTTAATATATTTACGTATATAAGAGTCTGTATAAGTAATTTTACGCAAGAATTTGATACCTGAGTAGTACTGAGAATGTAGCCAAGTAATCCTTCCAAGACTTTGCTTCTTTCATGCTCATCTTCAATAACTTTCTCCAATTCATCCATCAATTGTTGGCGTTTCATCAACTTGTTTCCAGTTGCAACATACCTTTTCTCAAGAAAAATCAAGAACAATATCAAATTTTTATTACATGGTATTTAAACTCCTGGGAATGAACGAAAGAACATGTGCATGCATAAATAAGAACCACGATGGACTTGAAAACGATACATATAACATAATTATTTCGCTATCAGTGCAGTAAAAATATCATCTACTCTAAATTTATTTTAAGTTTTCAAATTTCAGAGGGGGCAAATGCCTCCCCTGACCCCCATTGGACCTGCCAGTGCATGAAAGAAGTAATTAAAATTATACCTGGCGAAGCATTTCTTCATGTAGTAGCGGCTCTGCCTCAGGGCATCAGGCATACCATCTGCAATTGAATCAGAACGCTTGAGGGCAGGGGAGGCAGAAGCCATTGCAACAAAAAAAAATGGTTCAAAGATACTTGAAAGAAAGAGAGACAGAAAAGATTATGGATTCACAAAGGTGTTGTGTGGTGGGGTTGTTTGTGTTAAGATTTATATATAGAGAGGGGGGAAAAGGTAAAAAAATAAAATAATAATTGATCAAATGTGAGTTCTACTAATGACTAAATTGGGTGAAATGGACAAGGAACATTCTTTGGTACCAACATTTGGAGAAAGAAAGAAAGATTGAAGCCAAGAAAAAGAATTTGTTTTGATTGGTGGATTTGCCTTTGCCTTTTTCACTGTATCTTTTAAACTTGGAAGGAAAGAAATTTATTGGAAACATGTGAATATTTCTTTTAAGATAATTACATTTTAGTCCCTATGATTTCAATTTTATCTGTTAAGGACCTTGTTTTAAATACTAGTATCTTTGTCCATTGACTTAACAAATGTTTTTATAAACGTTAGTTGATTGTTAATTAACTTGAAAATTATAAAATAATAATAATAATGAAAAATGCATTTCACCAACAGTATTAACGTAATTTTAATGATTCCCGTTAAAGTTACTAAACAAACACATTACACATTAATGTTGTTTGTGTAAATATTTTTCGCTATTTTCCTATGAGGGTTTTTTTTTTTTTTTTTTTCATTTTTGTATAATTTTCAAATTAATTAGTGGTGGTCAACTACTTATCAACTACTACTGTTAACTTTATGCTTTTCCTACTTCATCAGTATGCTATCACTTAAACCATTTTTGAGAAATTTATTAAGGCATATAAATGTGTGACTTGAAATAATATATTCTAAAAGGTCTGTTACTATTTTTTTATTTTTGTGTTAACCATGAGGTGTCTCCACACACATAGGTATAGGACTAATCCCCGTTTCAAGGTTCATAGGATGCCTCTAGTTACGAGTTGTTTCTAGTAAAATTCAAACTTCTGACATTACAGGTATGGATTGTCAGTGGCAATATTTGTTACTCTCAAGTAAAATTGAGCAACGATTAATTTCTTATTACTTTTTAATAATATATATTTTTAATTATTAAATTATTAAAATATTTTATGAAATAAGAAATGTATATTTTATCCATTCATTAAATTCAGAGTCATTTCTCGAAGGCATTTTCACAGCAGTAGAACATAGCAAATGTCTTTTCTTTTAGTGGGGTTTTATAGGACTCACGGTAGAATATAATGTAAAATTTATGTTCAATGAGTAACGTTGATAATTAATTTTCATTAAATATAAATTAGTGTTAAAAATTAATAGTCCACATTTGTTGTTTCCAGTTTTTTAAATGTTTTTGTTTAGCCGTTGATTGGGATTTATGGCAGCCATTAAGTAATGTCATTAAGAGTTTAATGGAAGCTCGACTATATATAATGTTTTGATCCCTAAGTTCAAGTATTCAATTAAAACAAAATATACCATCAATATTAGAGTGTCTTGAGAGTTTATAAGAACCAAAATACAGCATCGTGAGTTTGTTTCAATGGCGGAAGGTAATCCTTGATTCTTGGTTTATAGTCTAAGAACATTGTATTCTTTGTATTTTTTGTTTAGATTGCAGATAAGTTGCTTATAGTTGGTATCAGAGTTTTATAATACCTCTGCCTTGATGTTTTACAAAAGAAATTTTGGAAGCTCTCTGCTCATGACCATTTGAATTTTTTTTTTTTTAAATCAAAGTTTATTTTTTAGTTGTTTTTAATGCAAATAAATGCTAGAAATTATTAGGAAATTAGATTTCTATCATTTATGGGCTTTGAAACAATCATTTTAGCGTTTAAATGGTGGATTCCCACCCGGGTTTGGATACTGAGTCGTTTTTCGATCTGGTATCCGGTTTCAGACCCGATCAAAGGTTGAAGATGACTAGATCCCAAGATTAATGACATGTCAGTTTTCCTTAAGTCTTGAAAACGACATGTCGTTTGCTTGTCAATTAAAAAAAAATTTAAATCTAACAGTTCTGGGATTTGAAGACAGGATCTCCAAGTAAAGAAGCATGGTACCGAGCCACACAGGCCACTTAGCGTTTTTGTCATTTGATTGGTGAAATAAATTTATATTATATCTAATTTTGCTCATTTTAATTATGCATATTATATTAATTTTGGTTTAATCAAATGCATTTTTGGATAAGTTAAAGTGTGCAAAATCTTAAATTAATTTTGCTCATATTTATTTTTCATGAATTGATTATATCTTTTCTAAATTAATACATGCAATTTTTGAATGAATATATATGGATAAAAGCATGAAATTTAATGTTATGCAATATTTTATGCATAATAATAACATGTTAGTTATAGATTGAATTATTCAATTTATTCTTATCTTGAATTTTCTTATGCTCGAGAAATATTCTCATAAAACTTAAATTTATAATGTCTTGTGATCCATATAATTTTAATTAATTAGGGATTAGCCACAACATCTTTAGTTAAATAAAATTATATATTGTAATTGTTTAGGATCACGTAAAGAATTATAGACATTAATTGTAGTTAATTATACTTAATATAATCACATTAATTGTAATTAATTATACTTAATATAATAAATTTTATCCCACATGATATTTTTGTTATATTTATATAATTAATTAGGATAGAATATCAAATTATATTTCTTAATTTACCCACAAGAATTAGGAGGAGGAACATAATTTGATAGTTTTATCATAAGTTTAAGATAGAATATCAAATTACTTTCATTATATACCCACTAATTATGAATTAAGAACATAATTTGATGATTCTATTATAAGCTATACATGAATCTACTTGAATTAAAATTTAAGCCCAAAGGCAAATTTTATGTCATTAGATTCAATTCTTACATGTTTTGCATTGGTAAAATATGAAAATTATTAGACCTCAAATTTTGACATAAGTAATTTTAATTAATGCAGCTTCATACCTGCTAATTTCTCTGATATTCGTTACGATATCCCTAAATTGAAAGGTGATAACTATAAGTTATGGAATGAGAGAATTATCTTCCATTTAGGAGATGGATATTGACTATGCTATTAGGAAAGACGAACCACCAGCTATCACTGATACCAGCACTCCAGCGGACATCACGCTTTATGAATGATGGGAGAGATCTAACAGCCTCAGCGTGATGTTCATTAAGACTAAAATTTCTGCTAGTATACGTGGTTCCGTCGACCAGCATGAAAAGGGTCGGGACTTGCTGAAAGTCATTGATGATCAATTTATCATTTCAGATAAAGCACTGGCAAGCACCCTAATCATGAAGTTTTCATCCATCAGACTCACCAGCGTGAAGGGTGTGCGTGAGCACATCATGAATATGAGGGACATTGCGGCTCAACTTAAAAAACTTGAGGTTGAGATGTCTAAATCCTTCCAGGTGCACTATATCCTGAACACCCTCCCACAATAATATGGGCCATTCAAAATCTCGCACAACACACATAAGGACAAATGGTCAATTAATGAATTAATGACCATGTGTGTTCAAGAAGAAGGGAGGCTTGTGATGGAGCTTGGTGAAAGTGTAACACTAGCAACAACATGCGGGAAAGGCAAACCTGAAGCCAATCAAAAGGGGAAAGGTAAAATACCACCCTAAGCATATCATGAAAGAGGCCAAATGTTTCTTCTGTAAAAAGAAGGGACGCATGAAGAAAGAATGCCCCAAATTTCAGAAATGGCTTCAGAATAAAGGTAATCCAACCTCGTTTGTTTGTTATGAATCTAATATGGTTAATGTTAATATCAACACCTGGTGCATTGACTCTAGATCTACAATCCATATTGCAAACTCCTTGCAGGGTATGCAAAATCGAAGGAAACAAATGGGAAGTAAGCAAAGCATCTTATCTAGAAACAAGATGGGCTCACATGTGGAGGCCATAGGAACATGTGTGTTAACTTTAAGTAATGGTTTTGTATTAGAATTAGATAGGACCTTCTATGTTCCAAGTTTTTCACGAAACTTGATTTTAGTTTCCAGACTTGTACTTTTGGGTTATTCATTTAATTTCTCAAACACATCATTCAGTTTATTTTATAATTCTAACTTTGTTGGGAATGGTATTTTGTCTAATGGTCTTTATCTTATTAATTTGCAAGACAATATCACTTATAATTCAATGCATGTTCACACTGAATCTAAGCGGTGTATTATTAACGAGGACTCCTATATGTTATGGCATCAGAGATTAAGACATATCTCCATGGATAGAATTAAGATATTAGTAAATGATGGTGTACTTAGTACTCTAGATTTCACTGATTTTGAAACATGTGTGGACTGCATTAAAGGAAAGCAGACCAACAAATTTAAGAAAGGTGCCAATAGGAGTTCGGACATATTAGAAATCATACATACTAATATACGTAGTCCAGACATGGACTCACATGGTCAGAGATACTTCATCACCTTTATTGATGATTACTCACGACCAAAAGCTCAAGGGGATTCCCTGATCTCGGCCCAAAGCCCGTTCGGGAATTCGGGGAATCCCCGAAAAAAGCTTGTTCCCCAAAGGGGGAATTCGAGGATTCCCTGTTTATGGGTTTTTTGTATTTTTGTATCCTTAGTTTTATTATCCTTTTCTCCAAATTGTATATATCAACCAAAAAAAAAAATTAGATATATAATATACATATTAAACGTAAAGACTATATCATCAAAAAAAAAATTAAATCTATAATGCGCATACATATTTAGTATAAAAACCATCATACTAATATACAATATATAATGTATAATGTATAATGTCAAATGTATACCATATATAATGTATAATATATAATGTCGAATGTATAACTTTTGTTTCATAGCATTAACATATTATATATTTATTTATAATGATTTATTATATTTAATCTAGTTTTATTTATTACCTATTTGTATATAGTTTCATAAAATATTTACGCAATTATAATTTGTCATTGTATAATGTATAATTGATTTTCAAATATTAAAATTATTATAGGTATATATGATTGATTTTCAATTATTAAAATTATTATAGGCATATATGATTGATTTTCAATTATTAAAATTAATATATATATAATATATGGGCCGGGGCAAAACCTATCCTGGCCCCGGCCCGTCCCCGAATTTTGGGGCCAATCTTGGGCCCGATCCCGGCCCAAAGCCTGAACGATTCAGGGAAAATCTGTCCCGTTCGGGGCCGAGCTTTGTGCCCATCCCTACTCACGATATATGTATCTCTACTTACTTCATAACAAGAACAAATCATTATATGTGTTTAAAACATTTAAGGTTGAAGTAGAGAAACAATGCAGAAAGCAAATTAAGATAGTGAGATCAAATAGAGGTGGTGAGTATTATAGTAGATACACTAAGATTGGACAAGCACCTTGTCTGTTCGCTAAGTTTCTTCAAGAACATAGGATAGTTGCCCAATACCTTGCTTGGTTCACCGAACCAAAATGGTATGGTAGAAAGAAGAAACTAAACATTATTGGACATGGTGAGGAGTATGCTTAGCAGCTCCAATCTTTCCTAAGTCATTGTGGACTAAAGCATTTAAGACAGCTGTGTGTATATTAAACCGAGTTCCAACCAAGGCTGTCCCAAAGACGCCATTTGAATTATTGAAAGGTTGGAAACCAAGTTTGCGACATATGCGCGTTTAAGGGTGCCCATCTAAGGTGAGAATCTATAATCCACAAGAGAATAAGTTAGACCCAAGGACCATTAAGGGGTATCGATTTTATTGTCCATCTCACAACACTAGGATTGTGGAATCAAGAAACACTAAATTTCTTGAGTATGACTTGATTAGTGGGAGCGATCAAATCAGAAACAATGTTCCTGAACATCATCATTCAGATTCTTGCCCTTTCACCTCAAGTGATAAATTGGTCATAGTTCATAACACCCCTCAAGTACAAACCGGTGTGGAACAGCCAATTATTGAAGTTCCACAAGCTGCTGACAGTGTTCCAGTGGATCAAGTAGTTCAGGAATTACAAGAACCTTCTGAACATCCAGTTGAACCACAAGCTTGTCATGAAGATAATGATACAATATTAAGGAGATCCACTAGAACTAAGAGGCCAGCCATTCCTAGTGATTATGTAGTGTACCTACAAGAATCTGACTGTAATATTGGAGCCGAGAATGATCCCGAGTCTTTTTCACAGGCCATGAGTTGCAAAGAGTCAGAATTATGGTACAATGTCATGAAGGAAGAGATAAGTTTCATGAAGAGTAACGAAGTTTGGGATCTTGTTGAGTTGCCTGATAGTGTAAAAGCCATTGGATGTAAATGGGTCTTTAAGACAAAGAAAGACTCATTAGGCAACATAGAGAGTTACAAGGCGAGACTTGTTGCTAAGTGATTCACTCAAAAGGAAGGAATCAACTATACGAAGATTTTTTCTCCTGTATCTAAGAAAGATTCCTTACGCATCATATTGGCATTAGTAGCCCATTTTGACCTTGAGTTGCAACAAATGGATGTTAAAATGGCATTTCTCAATGGAGACCTAGAGGAGGAGGTTTATATGAAACAACCTGAAGGATTTTCCTCTAGTGATGGTGATCACTTGGTTTGTAAGCTCAAGAAATCTATATACGGTCTAAAACAAGCACCCTGCCAATGGTATTTTAAATTCCATGGGGTAATTACTTCATTCAGTTTCATTGAAAACCCTATGGATCAATGTATATACCAGAAGGTTAGTCGGAGTAAGGTATGCTTTCTTATTTTATATGTGGATGATATTTTGCTTGCAACCAATGATAAGGGTTTGCTACATAAGGTAAAACAATTCCTCTCTAAAAATTTCGATATGAAGGATATGGGTGAGGCATCTTATGTCATTGGCATCAACATCCATAGAGACAGATTATGAGGTATCTTAGGTCTGTCTCAAGAAACCTATATCAATAAGGTTTTAGAGGGATTTCGGATAAAAGATTGTTCACCAAGTGTGGCTCCCGTTGTGAAGGGTGATAAGTTCAATTTGAACCAATGCCCGAAGAACGATTTTGAGAGGGAACAAATGAAGAACATTTCATATACTTCTGTTGTCATAAGCCTAATGTATGCTCAGGTCTATACAAGGCCTGACATTGCATTTGTTGTTGGAATGTTGGGACGATATCAAAGTAATCTAGGTATAGACCACTGGAGAGCTGCAAAGAAAGTGATGAGATACTTTCAAGGAACCAAAAACTACATGCTTATATATAGACAGACGGACAATCTGGAAGTAATCAGTTATTCAGATTCAAACTTTGCTAGTTGTGTTGATTCACGCAAATCAACATCAAGATATGTTTTCATAATGGCTAGTGGAGCTGTATCTTGGAGAAGTGTCAAGCAGTCCTTGACTACTACTTAGATTATGGAAGCTGAGTTTGTTTCCTGTTTTGAGACTACTTCACATGGTGTATGGTTAAAGAGTTTCATATCTGGGCTTAAAATTATGGATTCCATTTCTAAACCATTGAGAATATACTGCGATAATTCAGCTACTGTCTTTATGGCTAAAAAAACCAAAAGTCGAAGTCGAAGTAAACACATTGACATTATGTACTTAGCCATAAGAGAATGTCTTAAGGAAAAGAAAGTGGTCATTAAGCACATAAGTACTGAATTGATGATTGTTGATCCTTTGACCAAAGGCATGCTACCATTAAAATTCAAGGATCATGTAGAAAAAATGAGACCTCATTCCACTATGTAGTTGTATATACAATGTTTGAATGAAACTCTTATTTATTGTGATGTTTTCTCATATTCATGTGCACCTTAATATCATTTGAGAAAATTCATCTGTAGGACCAAGAATAAACATAGGGTTTATTCATTAAGTAAAGTTTCCATATATAAAGTAAACTTAAGAAATCAAATGCATTGTAATACATGGAAGATAATACTCATTTTTGAGGACATGTCACCATAATTCGTGTTTTTGTTTCTTAATGAAATAATGGTTAAAAATGTAGACCAAGTGGGAGAATATAAAACTTATGTTCACCAACGTTACTCATGTAATGTTGATAATTGATTTTCATTAAATACAAATCAGTTTTAAAGATTAATGATCCACATTTGTTGCTTCAGTTTTTCAAATGTTTTTGTTTAGCCCTTGATTGGGATTTATGGCAGCCACTAAGCAATACCATTAAGAGCTTGATGGAAGCTTGACTATATGTAATGTTTTGGTCCCTAAGCTCAAGTAGTCAACTAAAATAAAATACACCATCAATATTAGAGTGTCTTGAGAGCTTAAAAGAGCCAAAATACAGCTTCGTGAGTTTGTTTCAATGGTTGGAGGTAATTCTTGATTCTTGGTTTATAGTCTAAGAACATTGTATTCTTTGTATTTTTTGTTTAGATTGCAAGTAAGTTGCTTACATATAACCCTCTTGACATTCTCCTTCAGGACAGAAAGCAGTCTAATTTGCAACACCAAGAGAGGGACTTGAAGAAGTGCTCCTAGCACCTGCCCCTCCACCGTGCCTTACAGTACTACCGCTTATCGTTGAACCGCTCTCTGATGTCTCTGGTTCGATGTAGAAACGAGCTCGCAGCAAAATGAATAGTATGCCTGTGGAACTGTCAAGTTACAAGAGATAACCTCAACAAAAAATCAGAACATACCAACTCACAGTTTTGTGCCATAATCTTGGGCTAAAATGAAACTAGAAGTGATATCTTTAGCAACTTAAAGCTTAAACTTTTGATGCTGAAGCTGGCTGTTTGTCCCTCGATTTGGGTAAGAGAAAAAAAGGACTTCTGATAAATTAATCACAGTAATCATTCATCAGCAGCAAACTTAAATCTGCCCAGATAATCCAGTGCTAATATATATGAGTTACATATGATATGACCAACGATATCACAAAACTAGGGCATTGAAAACTTCATAGAAACAATATGGTATTCAGCAAGTCCTACACCATGCCAGAAATATAACACATTTGGGCAATGTTGAACAAAGGAAAATCAAAATAAATTATCGAACCAGAGAGCCATGCCAGAAATTATGTTGAACAAAGGAAGAAATAGACAAGTAGAATTGCCCTCGCACCATCCCTGCATGCCAAGAAGAAGTAATTGATGTGGTATGAAATTACCGTTACTATTCTTTCTCAGGGACTGATATAACGTCTTTGATCATTAGCGTCATCGTTACTTAACGCCGTACGCCGTCAGCGTTTTTAATGGTGTATGCCGTTACGGTTAAGTAAGGCTCTGTTTTTAAAACCGGACCGGCTGGACCGTGAACCGGTAGCTTCTCCGGTCCGGTTTAGGTCTCAGGGGAGGGGGTTTTTGAAATATTTTAAAATTATGAGGGTTACTTTGTAATTTTATAGGGGTATTTTGAAGATATATCAAAAATTTAGGGATTAATTGGTAATTTTATTGGGGTATTTTTGGAATAAATAAAAATTTTAGGGACTAATTTAAACTTTTTTAGGAAAATTTTTGTAATATATAAGATTTAAGGGGTTAATATGTAATTTTTTAAAAATAAAATATTGCTGACATCATCGGATCCAACCGACCGGTCCAACCGGTTGGACCGATTGAACCGTGACCCGGACAGCAAAACGGTTTGCCCTCCGATCCGGGTTTTAAAACAATGAAGTAAGGTGTGCAGTTACTGCCAATTACGGCGTCGGCATTAATTAACATCTTAAGCGTTAACGCTGTTACAATTTCAAGCCTTTATGTAACCTATTCACATTTCCCCGTTGCCGTTTACGCACTTACGTAATGGACAATAACGTATTTACATTGTGTTTTTTAATTATTTAACCAATAACATTTTCAGATGAATTTTTAAAAAGCCCCAAATCTTGCATTTGTTTTTCTACGGAACCCAGATGGGAAATGTATCCAGAAGTTAAATATTTAGGGACATTTTGGCACACCAGTAGCAAATGTCAGACAGCTACAAAGCAAAACAGTATAGTTTCAGAACCAGTTTCCAAACGGCTCTCACAGCCACGGAACATAGCAGATGTCTACTTATTTTTTAGGGTTTTTAAATAGGCCTAACAGTAGAACATAACCCTCTTGACATTCTCCTTCAGGGCAGGAAGCGGTCTAACAGCAGCACTAAGACCGGGTCCTCGAGTGCTCCTGGCAGCTGCCCCTCCACCCATGCCTCCGCGTCCGGCAGCAGTGCCACTTGTCATTGAACCGCTATCTGATGTCTCTGGTTCCATGTAGAAACGAGCTCGGAATGCAGCAAGATGGGCATAGTATGCCGGTGGAACTGTCAAGTAACAACAGAAATTAACATCAACAAATGCAGAACCGAAAATTTGAGATAGCATGCACAAGGGTGTTCTGTGTGCATCCGTGTCTGTGAGAGAGACTGCAGGGGGAAATGCTTACCAATGGAAACAGAACGTGTGCACCTTGCATATCTGCAGAAATCAGAACATACCAAATTACAGTTTAGTGTCATTATCTTAGGATAAAATGAAACTATAAGTTACATCTTTGACACCTTGAGCCCAAATTTTTTATAATGCAGCTGCAACTGAATTATTCATTTATCGACTTACGTGTAGCAAAGGTTGTTTGTGAGGGACTGTAGTCCATCAGCAGAAAATTTGTTCTCATCCCACAGTACATGGTAATGAGCTGGACGGCTTGTACCCTGTTTGTCAAGTAGGTATATTAGAATCAAATCTGCAATGCAGCATGTCAAGTACATAGGAGTAGAAAAGATATCTAACCTGTATTCCAGCATGGCTACAGAGGTAAAAGTCAAATTCAGTTGGATGACAAATTTTGGAGTCCACAACAGTACCTGCAGGATTCATAAGATTAAGAACTTTAGGTCGTATAAAATAAAATAAAAAATCTCTGCAACAATGATAAATATCAAATCAAATCAAATTATCAAACCAGAGTTACTAACCCGGCAATATATTCCCACTCTTGTCAACTGCATTCCGGTCATGATGGTTGTTGGCAAACAACCTTGTGTGGTGACGTTTCTGAACCACAACAAAAGTCACAGGAGGCTGATAGTTTGGTTCCAAGGAAGCACATGCCTGAAATTAAGTCAAACAAAAGGGGAAATTTATAAGCAGATATATTTAATTTCAGAAGTTCGTTGATTTAAGCAAATACCATACAGGGAGCTGGAATTTGGAAGTCATCAAACAGAGAAACCTTACCTTACGAATAGCATCTAGTTCATAGAGCAATACTTGATAGAACTGCCCTTCACTGACACCATCCCTGAAGTTACACAACTACATCAGTGGTCATAGCAAGAAAAAGTAACAGGAAAACAGACAGCAGCAGGACTACGAAAATGCCTGTAAAAGATTATGCGCTGTGGCTTCTGCCCAGTTGCTCTACGGAAAGAAATAAGGAGTTCCCTATATCACACCAAAGAGAGAATGTAAGGAAATTTATAATTAAAAAAAAAAAAAAGCAAAACAATAACCAACTTCAAAAAGCGATCAGTATTCACTATTGCTTCCATCCATCAAACATAAGCACTGCTCAACGACAAACCCATAGACGAAAACAAACTGAACAACTGATACATGTGTAAAAGAGAGGTCAATCATACTTGATCATGCCACCGGACACTGTCCCTCTTACAGGATCCTGCCATGTCTTATATAAATCTTGGATGAGCTCCTGGCGATGAGCTTGAGCACAAACCAATCCAGCATACTTTGTGACCTCTGGCCAATCTTGAGAAGCCACAACCTGTTTTAAATTCAGAGAAAGTTTTAATTAACAAAAATTGTGGTTGAACTAAGGTGAACACATGATAACACCATCATGAAACTGAATCAGAGAGAATTTAAAGAACATACGGCTGCAATAGACGGGCTGGAATCCTCTCCAGGGTGAGGATGGGTAACATCAGCTCCAAAAATTATAGTCGGTCGGTCACTGACTAGAGGTATGCGCCTAGATATTGCATCAACAAGCACCGTATTCCTCCCACCAACCTTCACATTTATCTTCAACGCCACATTAGCTAAATACTGTTTACTCATCCTGAAAACGTGCTTAGTCAAACAGCACTGGGAAACAAGACCAAGATCTGTCTCACAAATACGCTTCAAATCACCTGCAAGAAAAATTTGAGATTTATCATTTAAAAGATGGTATGGCTACAGCCAACCGAACAAACAGTATAATGGAATTCCTAAAACAAGCCTATGCAAATACAGGGATAAAATGAAATTAGTGAGAAGAAGCAAAATAGTGCCCTACGAGAGTCGCATACCATAAAGAGAGCCATTATTATCAGGCAGAATGACAATTAGTAGGTCAAGCTCCTTTCCGGGACCCAGTTTGGTCATGGCATCATGGTACCGAGTTTTCAAGACCCTCTCCACCTGCTCAGGACGAGCAGTAATCACTGGAAGTACTGGTTCAGGTTCGAATGCCTGCACACATCAACAAATGTTAGAGATATCAGTTACATATGACCAGCAATATCACAAAACTAGAACATTGAAAACTTCATAGAAACAACATGCATTCAGTAAGTCCCATACCATGCCAGAAATGTAACACATCTGGGCAAGCTCATAACAAAAGCCACGGGCTACTTGATCTTGAACAGAGCGAGAAAAATTTATGCAAAGCCAGTGGTTCACTGTTCCTCCATTGACCATTTTCTGCAATAAAATAGAAATTAATCAAAAAAACACGCTGAAATTTCTATGCAGTTCCCATAGTTAACAGAATTTAACATATAACCATATATTCAATAAATTCATTAATAGTCACCGAAGAAAATGTTCCCTATCAGTTGCTAGGTATCAATTTCCAGAATGCACTTATAAGTAAAAAGGTTAGGATCTTCCAACTTGAATTTGATAAACAAATTCCCAACAATTATCCATTTTAGCCCAATAGTTGAAATTTAGAAGTAAAAAAGCAACATCCGATAAATTTACACCTTTGAATTAAGACAAATGAATGGTTAGATTTGTCTCCCCTTCATCAAAATTTTAAGCTAAAAGATCCACAGGTATTAAACAATAATCTATCATGCACAAGTACAGACATCTCCAACAATATATCAGATGAATTAGAAGTAAATCTAATAAAATAAAAGAATGGTTGGGATTAAGGTTTCCTAAATTGAAATTTCACATGATGCATGGCAAACACAGTTCTTCCAGCCAAATGTACAAGTACAAAAGGCAAATATATTAAACAGAATTGAATTCTCCTAAAAAGTAGAAATAAAAAAAGGGATCTCAACAAAAACCATATTCAACTGTTGTATACTAAGTGGATAGCAGGAGATATACCTTATTCATCATGTTCCATTGTCCAACCTGAGGCAGGCAATCCTTTTCTCTACCAGTATCATGATATTTCAGCTATAAAAACAAAGCATAAGAGTCCTAAAATGAGCACAACTATAATATTTCAGTTGAAATTTAAGAAGGCAAAGGGACAAAATGGAATGGATAACAAAGGAGAACTTACCCACGGTGCTGGCAGAATACGAGCTTCAACTGATGCAAGCTTCTCACTAATTTTAATTCCAAACTCCCTTGCATAAGGATCTTCATGATACGCATTGTGCCTCACAGTCTACAGAGGCCATTAAAGAAAACACCCATGAAATTAGAAGGCACGCAAATGTTACAACTACATATGATGACAAGAAGAAAAGATGATAATAGGCAGAGTCATGCCATTTGCTCCAGTAACACACCTCCAAAATATCACGCTCCCTATCACTAGGACGCTGACATGTCACCTTTAGCAAAGCAGTAATCTGCCTCTCATTTAACCTTTTCGAGTACCTCTGACCCTCAACAATCTTGCAAACCTATATTTGAGAAAGCACAATCAATTAGCATTCATATCTATACATCATCCACAGACTGAAAGACACAATAGCAAGATTACCTCCATAGGCAAATAATTAGGTCTCTGCTGATTTCCCACTTGTAGGCAGGGCCACTGAGTATGTTGAATTATGAAACCATAAGTTTCATAAAAGTATTCAACAACAGATTTCAAGGTGCCACTGTCATCAACTGGAAAACTGTGGAAAACAAATCAGTCAGAGAAGTGCAGCATCTCAGTGCAACCAAGATATTAAGAAATTTGAAATATGAATACTACATAAAAATATTACAAGAACATTATATTAACACTCACGTCAACTCTCCTGTTGCTTGCGATGTCAAACCAGATATACGATACTTCCTGCGCATATTTCCCCGATGTGTAACTTCAACCCTAACTCCCCTAAGAGCCTTCTTGATCTGTAGATATATAATTAAGTAGTGTTTCACATATCTCATAACATGTAAAAAAAAATTCACTATTCTTAAGCCACAAGAGAACTAAGGTTTTGATTGTTTAAAAACAGAAATAATGTACCAAAACTGCAAATTAATCATAATAAATCATAAATCTGATGAGAAAATGAATTAATGGTTAACAGACAAACTTCCCAAAGCACAAAAAAGAAATATAGTGCATAACATAGAACAGGACAATTTGCTCAACTGCAAACAGCATGCTAAAAAACGAAAACAGAAAAAATAGAGCAGAAGCTAACCTTCACACGATCAGCATCAGACAATGGTCTAGCAGAAACATCTCGATTCAGAAGCTGTTGTACAAATTCGATCACTGGCAATGGCTCAATGAAAGCAGTGGAGGACATATCTGCAAAACAGATTATTTCTCACCGTGAGCAAAATAATATGCAGAAAAAAAGTATAATGATAAAAGCAGCATCAACATGTAGCCATATAAAGGGCAAAGATATATAAAGTCATGAATTAACTAATAATTTAAGGATAACAGAATGTTAAATCAAGCATGAGTAGTTCATGCAACAGAAGTTTTACAGAAACAAATTAAAATATATGCCACCTAAGAGCTGGTACCAAAATTTGAGTAACAAAAAATACTTACCAATATTTAGTGACAGTCCCATCTGAGTTGGACGAATACTTTGGTAGAAACCACGCCAGCTTTCCAATCCCTCTCCCAAGGGCTGCCTTCGCCCTAGATCAGGTGAATAAAATGACCGGCCCACAGGACAGTACCTACAAAAAATCAACACTCTTTTATCATATCAAAGGAAGTGCAAGTGGTAACACATAAAAAACTCAAAGGAAGAATCATAATCTGTACCGAGTAGTAGGCAATTCACGCAGAACAATGTCAAGAACCTGCAGGGCTTCCTGAGGGGCATCAGCTTGCCTCCCCTGCAAGAAGAGTCCTAAATGATGTAGGTCAGCACGAGCAGCCAATTTGATCACAACTCTGAATTCCCTCTCTCTCCTGGGTCAAAAAGAAGATAATTGTAACAATGCACTAAGAACGGATACCAACAAAACAGTGTTAAATAGGAAAAATAAAAACAAGGGAAGAACCTTTGCCCGCCTTGTCCATCATCTTCATCAAGTAGAGTGATCCTAAACTCCTTCGATATAAATGGAAGTGGCCCTGCAGTATATAGACTCTTCCGTCCATCATATGCAGGAAGACGCTTTCCAAGATGGGATTCTCTATATAATTTAACCAGCTGCTCCATCACAGCTCGGTTTACTCCCCGAGAAGTGACCTCTGGTGTAATGGTAACCTAATTGTGGCATCAAGAGCTTCCGTCACCAACTTGCACCAAACATTTAAAGAAAAAATAAAAGATAGAGACATTAAAAAAAAAAAAAAAAAAAGAGCTCACATCATATTGGTGTAAATCCTTATCTGGTAGTTCAGCAAAAAAGTGATTAGCCTTGACAATACACCTAATGCCAGTACTTCCCCTGCCAGGCCTAAGTGGGAATCTTACAGATTTACTTGAGGCTGGCGATGGCACAGCTTGAATTGCTTGACTAGCAGAAGCTTCCTGCTGGATAGTTAACTGCTGAAACTGCTGAGTGACTTGTGTCGGCTCAAATGACCGAGATGAAGAACTTGCCTCAGACAGCATGGGCTGAGGGGTGACCCCAGGCATATAAGAAGCCGGGGTAGCTTGATGCAGCTCGGGAAATTGTGATGATCTGGATGGCCCACCAGAAGGTCCTCCTCCTCCTCGGCCACTACCACCCATGCCACGACCACCACCATACCCACCACGACCTCCTTGCTGGGTTTGTCCTCCCCTTCCCCTGCCTTGTTGTTCAGGGGGTCCACCATATTGTTGCTGTTGTGCGGGCCCACGACCACGGCCACCACCACCACCACCTCCACCTCCACGACCTCCTTGCTGAGATTGAGGACCCCAACCTCTTCCACCACCTTGATATCCTCCACCTCCACCCTGCTGTGGTGGAGCACTCCTTTCAGTTGGCCGCTGGGAACCACGACCACCACCAGCACTCGTTTCCTGGGACTCGGAGCTCTCACTCCCACTGGAAGGGAGTTCAGTCCTTCTCTTCCTCACCATACTGATAACCTGCTGCATGCAAGGACAGTATAACCATCAACAATGATACAATGTCAAAAGGAAATAATAAAATCCAAAACAAGCAAAGATCATTGCTGAATGACACCACGAGAAACAAAGTTAAGATGTATCTGTAATAAGAACAAAAAACAAGTACGGAAACCTAAACAGAAAAGACTGACAAAGCACCTTATATAGATAAAAGGAAATAAAAGTATAAAATCATACACTAGGGCTAGACAAACTACATTCACTAAATCATTTCTCTTCAAGTGAGTGAGCATAGCATTAAACACCAAAAAATTTGATCAGTAAAACCAGTACAAAAAGATCATATATAAAAAATTTGTGCTAATGTAAGTCATCAACCAAACTTCATGAAGCAATAGTGCCTGTTCACCATTTTGCAAATTCTATAGCAGATATGAAACAAGCTTGGAACAGTATTTGAAAAGAATAACAAGAAATACACAGAAATTATTTCCCAAACAAGTAGTTGAACTTGAAAATAACTAAAAGGCATTTTATGCATTTTGGACTTCGAAACACTTAAGTCTTCTTCTACTTCTCGTGCAAAAGCATTTTTCCTATGTCTGAACTGTTGTAAAAAATACGTACATTGCATAACACATTCTTGGATCATGGAACCCAAAACCCGTGATCGCCATTAAACCCCATCAATAACCCAAAGAAAAAAAAAAAGCAAAAACTAAGTTGTGTGTACCATCAGTCAACTAAAAAATGATTACAGGAAACATTAAAAAAAAATAAAAACGCTAAGCACAGAAAATTTTACACTTTCTTCCCCAACCGAATGCTAAACTAAACTTCATAAATAAAAATAAAAATAAAAACCCCACAGAAAAAAAATATATATATATATTTTTTTTTCGCAAATATTTCCCTCATTTCTTCCAGAAAATCACACAGAGAAACAAAACCCCTAAATCAATCACCCTATGATCACACGACCCACGAGTAACCGAAAACCCCAAACACTAAATTGAATACAAACCCAAATGCAGAAGATCTAACGGATCTAACCCCAAAAGCAAGAACTCAACTAAAACCACCCAAAAAATCAACAAAATCGAACCTTAAACACCATTTTCAACACACCTTCAACAAATAATCAACAAAACAAAGCAGATCCGGAGGAAACCGCACACAATCACTCAGAACAAAACATCAACTAAAAACCCTAACGAAATAGATCCACAGCAGCAAAGTAAATACACATACAATCAAATCTAAATGTTAAAAGAAAATCAATTTTCATTGGAATGGAAACCCTAAAACCGGCATTTTTACCTTAAAACCGGTAAACGGAAAACCACCGGAACTGTAAAAAACGGGTTCGTGTGCAGACAGCACCACGACACAAAATGCTAACACAAAACGTGACTCCTTTGGTTGAGAGAGATGATAGATATAGTAAGTTTATAAGTACTGTGGAGAGAGAGTGGTGGGCGAGAGAGGTGAGAGAAAACTTTTGTGACAAGGGGTACCTTTTTTGTTAAAATCTCCATAATGCCATCCGCACTATACTTGTACTGTTTTTACAAGATTGGTAGGTTCTCGAAAATGACTACTTCGTCCTAACCCTAGCCATAGGGTTTTTGTTTTTGTTCTAACATATAAAGGTGAAACTTATAACATTAAACGTTGAATTACAACTCGAGTGATATATTATTTAATATAAATTATTAGGTTTTGTTTTGTATGATTCTTCATTTATAACTTATTATTATTTTTAACCGTATGTACTAAATTTAACATTCACCTTAAAACTATATTTGATATTATAGACACGACTTTTCAATAATATCATACATTTTAAAAGGAATCTCAAAAAATTACATTTGTGTGATGTGTTATCCTTAAGGGATAGGTTTTCTTCCCTAACAAATGTGTCCTTATTTTATTGACATCATCATTTTCACTTTTCAAATGCGATATAATTTTTTCATCATTTCACTTTACACATGAGATATCAATTTTTTCATTTAGTGATTGTCATTTTACTTGTAATGTTGAATAATATACGACTACATTATTTTCGAAACAAGAATTTGAATTTATTTTCTAAAGATGCAAAATATCTTAATCGATTTGACATAATCGAACCTTTTTTTATTAATAAACACTCACTCGATATAATATATAATTTATCATCTTTTAAACCGTTGGATTATCACGATCTATGGATATATATTAGTGTTGAAACGAAGACAAAGGCAAAATTATTATTATCCTCCCACTAAAGCTTAATCCTCTATTCCAAATAAAAATCATGGTGGTGCTTGCACTGAGCTGACCAAATCACAACTCTACCCCACCACTTTTTTTGGGCGAACGACTTATACATACCCAAAGTTTACTGTAATGACAAGTTGATACCTTAAAAGGTTTTGAAACGACAGATAGGTACCTTAGTCATATTACATTAGTGAGTTTTGTTTATTAATAGTGAAAAGACTAAAATGCCCTTCAAAGTTTCAATTTTTGTTTTTTATAAATTTAAAAATTTCTAAAAAACCCCCTAGGTTTGCTAATTTAATTAAACACCCCCATATATAAAAAGTTTGTTAAATGACAAAAACACCCCCACCACCCCAATGCCGATTCCGGCCACCATCGCCGAGGAATGCGCCGCTTACATTCGACACGGATCCCCATCGGATCGTAGCGCAGTATCTGTTGTGGCCTTTTCGGGCGGATATCCGCCAGGATCGGCGGAAAGGCACGATCTACCGTCGGCGGCAGCGTCGGCCTTTTCCGGACGGTCGTCAGTGCTGATCTGGCGAGGCATCTGCCAGATCGGCCGTCGGCCGCCGCGAGATGGAGTTTTGCGGCGTCGGCGGCGATCTAGCCGTAGATCGGCCTTTCCGGCCAGATCGAGGCCAGATACGGCGACAGCATCCGACGGTCCGTGTCGTAACGCTTCTTTCCGACATTCGGTGGTGGCCGGAATCGCACTTGCCTTTGGGGGTGTTTTTGTTATTTTATAAAACTTTTATATATTGGGGTATTTAGTGAAATTTGTAAACTTAGGGGGTTTTTTGAAATTTTTAAATTTATAAAAAACTAAAATTCAAACTTTTAAGGGTATTTTAGTCTTTTCACTATTAATAAACAAGAATAAATAAGAAATCACTAACGTAACATGACAGAAAGTACCTATTTGTCATTTCAAAACCTTTTGGGTACCAATTTATCGTTACGATAAATCTTGGGTATGTATAAGTCGTTCTCCCCACTTTTTTTTTATGCGACTCCCACCCACTAGAATTGACATGGCAACATTCATGATTCTTAATGGTATATATACATCCGACGTGGCATTTTGCTGACGTGGCATCACCCAACTTAGTGGAAGTAGAAGCGGCTCACATGATTGGCCACCACTCTCCACAACTCCTTTCGATAACGCCACATTAAGCCTAGCGTTTATCTACACAAAACAAAACCTCCTGACCACGCGCTCGCCGCTACCAACTTCATCCACTCGCCTTTGACGTTCGCCACGCGTCTGTCACAATGACGGAAATACCCTCACTGACGGTTCGTTGAAGGGAAAGTGGGCGAGTTGATTTGTGTGGGACAGTCGCGGGGAGGGGGGAGTAGTGAGGAAGTCGTGAGGTCAAACGAACTATTATTGGTTAAACAGTGACTAATCAAGTTAATTATCGATAGTAGAAACTTTTAATGTGGATTAATTAATTAATTAATTAATTAATGGGGAGGCTGCTTTCTAGAAGTTTCTTTATTCCCCCTTCGTTCACAAGGAGTTGTTGTTGTCAAGTAACTGGTGTGTAAAGTGGAAGACCATCAGTGTCACTCATCTGACCGCTGGATTCTGTAGCTGTCTTTTGCTTTCTTTTTGAGCCGTTCGATTACGGCTCCTTTTATTTGGTTGCCACGGTATCAATACCTTCTTTCAGAAGGCTTAGAGGTTAGAGCAAAAAATTTTAAATAATTAATTTTGGTTGGTTTTACCATAACCGGGTTAAATTAGACATTATGACTGAATTTTGACATTTATTTATTTAAGGTGTGTTTGGTTTAAAGGATATTGTACTATTATAAATAATATAGATTACTTTGAATAGTATTACAAATGTTATATTATATGTGTAAGATTAGGTTGAAATAAATTAGTAAGTATTTTATATTAATATGTTAGTTAGAAGGAATAAATTGATAGGTATGTTATATAGATTACTGAATTATCCTTATTTTTTAATATTATTATAATAATAATAATAATATTATTACTATTATTTAGATTATTTTTTTAACCTCCTATATTTGAGATTTTGTTAAAACACCCTAGCTATTATAAAAGTTTAAATTTTAACAAAAACATCTCTCACCCAACTAAGCTATTGTCTACCACCGGCAATGGCTTGAATGGCACATGACCAGCCAGATATGGTCGATCATGCATTGATTTTGGCCAAATCTATTATGGCAAACAGCCATGGATTGGAAACGACCAGATCTAGGCCCCTTGGCCATTTTTAGCCATCAATCTGGCCAAAAACGTCAGCCTGCGTCGTTTCAGTGACTACCGACGACAGCTAGCGGCCGGTGGTGGCTAAACGTGGTTGTGATCTTCGATAATTTGGTTAAAGTACAAGGATAATAATGTCTTAAAAATCTTGTGTATAAGACTAAAATTGTCCATTAAAATTCTTGTAAATTTTTAGATAACAAGGGTATTAAAGGATAAAATTATAACAAAAATAATATTACAAAATAATCTCAGAATACCTAAGAAAATAGTGGTATTCAGATTACCACATATATAAACAACAGTGATTATTATTGGTATTGGAAGATTACTGAAATCTTATACTACTTGATAACCAATCATGGTAACGTCAATAATATAAGATAATATTACTAAAGTAACGAGAGATAACCCCTGACCAAACAACCCTTTAAAGTTAATTACACATACCTCCCATAAGGTTTCAATTATTTCACAGACGCATAAAAAAAATCATCAGATTAAAACAAACACCTCGTCTGAGTCGTCCCTTTAATTTGGGTTAGCGCTTTGTTAGGATTTTTTTCACTTACACTCCCTCAACATAAAAAACTGACAAATTACCCCTGATAATTTGTCACTTGCACTCCTATCGTCAATTTTTGGTGTTAAATTAACTAAGAGGAGAGGAAAAAAATGCCTTTTATTTTAAAATAAGAAAAATTATAAATTAAATATTTCAAAATAATAGAAAACATTTAGAAAACGTTTTAAAGATAATATATATTTTAGATTTAATATTATTTAAAAAAAAATTCAAATAAGGTGTCTATTAGGGCCAAAAATCGTCCTTGGCCCAAATAGGAAAACAAGACCATTAGTGAAAAAAAGACCAGGCCCAGTCTTAAAGAGATCCAAGCCAGATTAAGTCCCATTTGATACGAGATACGGCCGACCCAAACCATCTAGGCACGGGCCTCCCAGTTCCAGTTCACTTCATGGGCCTATAGGCAAGTTCCGAGCCCACGACCCATTGATCACATTCCAATTCCTGATCAGGCTCCTACTTGAAGTCATTTTCCTGTTCAAAACACTTCTCTATTCGAAGTTACTTTCCTGATCAGAATCACCTTCCTATCCGAACACTGGTAAGACAACATACCACGGCCCTAATTCTTCTAGGGTTCGCATCAGAGTCACATTAGGACTCCTATTCCCACCAGAATTGGGAGACCAGACAGTCACTATATAAACAGAGGTCAGCCCTCTCACAAAGGACACACTACATTACACTTTCACATCCGAAGCTCATACTTGAGAGTTTTACATCACTGCTGTAGTCATAGTCTCCGACTAGACTTCCGATAACCTCTTTACTCCGTAGCCCTCACTATACTAGCCTCTTTCAGCCTTGCTGACTTGAGCATCGGAGTGCCTAAGGCAAACACCACCCCGGTGTTTCTTGTTCGCTTCACGCGTTTGTTTTTCTACGTGTGCAGGTACAGCGGATCACTAGTGGCCTCAACCTCATGGGATCAGACCCCCCTTCTGTGCAGGTGGATTTTTACGTCTACAGTGTCCAATGATCTCTTATTGTTGAAATCACATTTCTTAGATCATTTGAACCACGACCTCTTCTTCAAAGAAAGGGGATAAGTTGTTAGTTTTGTATAATGAAGGGCGTGTAGGCAAATAACCCTAACGAAGCCATAGTGGAAGTTAAAGGGGTTAGGGTGTTTGTGTTAACCTAATAATCCATTCTATGTGTCTGTGAAATGTTTAAACCTCAAGGGAGGTATAGCGTAATTAACTATTTATTTATTTAATATGGATAGATACTATAAATATTGTATTTAGATATATTTCTTTATAATGGTAACATTTTAGGTAGGCTTTTAACGACGAACAACACTAAAGAAAGACAATATTATTGTTTGAAAGTTAATTATGAATAATTTTAGAGTTAAAATAAACAGTGAGAAAACAATTTGGTAATAGTTATTAACTTATAACAGTATAAATTTTAACAACTCATTAACAGTTCATTAATAGTATGAGGATATTTGTTATTTTCAAAATCTCAAAAGGATTAATGTCATTAACTCTTAATTTTATCAAAAATTAATAATAGGTTTGTAACATTCAATAATAAATTGTACAACCTGAGTATGTTTGAAGTATCGTAGTGAAATTTTGACATGATTTATATACTCTTTCAATAGGGATATATGATGGATTTAGATGTATTTTGGTACGTATTTGGTTCCTTCTTAAAAGGAATGTCTATCATGAGATTTGTACATATGCTATGGTTCGTATCTCGATTTCATTCTAATTTATCACACAGTATAATATAATTTTAATATTTAATTTGTCAAAATTTATTAATCGTGGTTAATATGGATTTAATTTTTTGTAATTGTCTTCATAATTTTGGTTTATCATTGAATTTTTCTTTCTTTTTCTATTACCTTATTAATAACCTAAATTATCCCATAATCTTGAAGATATTCATGAATCCCAAAGTAATGTGAAACAAAGCCAAAATCAATGCATAGGGTAGAGAATTTCTATAACATAAAGTTGAAGCCAACAAATACAAGAAGACACAAAATTATTAATTTTTAAATAGTATTGCCATATTGGATATCACTCCCATCAATACATATTCATCCTAACCTCTTTGTTTGATAGTTAGATTATTTTTTTAAGGATATCTAAGATAAAAAAAAACTAGCATTTTACTTGACCAATTAGCCACAACTATACCTACCTTAGTTTTTGTTTGAAAGTGCTTTTCACGAAAGTGGTTTTGGTTCAAAGTAATTTTGGAAAGAGAAAACTAAATAAGTAGAAATACTTGAAATTTTTATTTGAAAAATAAGTTATTATTATTATTATTATTATTTTAATGACCAAGGTGTCCGGGCTAACTTGCGCACAATCGACTAATCCCCGGACCCATTGAATACTCTACAAACTCATTGCTCTAAGTTAAGTCATAAATGTGATAGATAGTCCCAAAAGGTTTGAATTCAGGATATCAATGAAAAGAGCAAACATTTTTCACCATCAGGCTAACCCCTTGAAGTTATTATTATATACCTATTTTTTCATTGTTTAATTTATAATGCACTTAAAAACAACAAGGTTCGAGCTTCCTCAAGGGCACCTGCATGACCAATAAAGCCATATTTGACCACTTCCCAATAATGGCAGGGTTTGACGGGACTCTAGTTTCAAACTTGGGCTGGTAAAGCAGGGGGCATTTTTGGATTATTAAAATTAAAATTAAAATTAAAATTAAAATTAAAATTAAAATGCACCCAATATTATCAATTATGAACGTGTATATATAAATAGCTTTTAACTTTCATTTAAAAGGAAACAAAAGCTTCTGGATAGGGCATAATAGTCCAAGCAAAAAAAGCCATATGGAAGGGGCCAAAAATAAATAGCTCTTTTTGGATATATGCCATTGGGATTTCACCAAGTCATATTTATGAAGTTTAAAGTTTTGAAGGAAGTGTATTTAATATATGAAATTGACAACACATTTTGGCGACAACTGCTATAATATTTTTTATTTTTATTATTTGGAAATAAATGAATGAATGCTTGAAAATAGAGTTTAAAGCACCTCTAAATATCATTTTGGTTAATGAGAAATTTCAACCCTATTTTATGTAGAATGAGATAAAGTATAAACCCGTAGCATTATTTAAAAATTAAATATATAAATTAAGTTTGAATTATTTTGCATATTGCATATTAAATAGGGTTTGCAATGTATGGGTTGGAGTCGAATAGCCCATTACCCAACCCAATCCAATTAGGACAGGCCCGTAATCACAATGATATTAAAAAAAGAGTTGTAAAAAAGATAAAATTCGAGATAAAGATTAATCGATGTATGAATAAATTGGTCTAAACATTTCAGTTAACGGAGAGAAAAAAAAAAAAAAAGGATAAAATTAAGTAAACTCTTATCAATAATTACTTTTGAAACCATTAATTGAATCATTTCCTAATTATTCCTATGATAAAAGAAGTCGACTTTCAGTTGAAGGAGTTTGACAATTTTGTCTTTTAGCAAACCTGTTCCATCAACGTTGGAAGTATAAATAGAAATCAATTTCACAACTTTTTTATTATTTTTAATCTAAAAATAGTATTTGAATCTTATTTTAGTTTTTTAAATTATTTTTGGATTATATATCAAACCGACCCACATTTCTTTGTAGACTCCTTAATGAAATTTTGTTTAAAGTCAATGAGTTTGCTTGCGAGACAAATAATGAATGAGTGCAAGTACTATACAAGACCAAATTCTTTTCTTGCCACTTAAACACACAAACTTTTCCTCCATTTCTAGTCAATTATGTATTAAGATAGATGAATTGTCTTAAATGCAATCCAACCTAGTTATTGGTTAGATCAAAGTCAATTATGTATTAAAATAGATGTTATATGTCACAATGTCTGGCGTTAAGCCTTTTTTATGTAACTTATGAAATATCTCCCAAGCAATTTCGATCATTCCCTTTTTACACAACCCATCAATGAGGCTGTTAAAGATTTCAATATCAATTTTAAACTCACAGTACTCCAAAGTACGAAACCATTTTGCTACCTCTAGAACATAGCCATTCTTGCATAGCCCATCAATCAAAATACTAAATGTAAATGAATCAGATGCGACATTAAAAAGTTTCATCTCATCAAATAGTTTCTATGTTAGAACCTTATTTGATAGAAAAAGACTAGTTAACAAAGCGACGTGTTATATGTAAATACTGTTGGTCTAAACTAATTCCCTTTGAAATCATTTCATTGTACACACTCATAGCATCCTCGAACTTCCTATTCTTGCCATAGGCGTTCATCAAAGTATTATATGTTGAGATTTCCATAATATTGTGTAAATCTTCTGTATTCCTGTAAATATTATATAATCATTTAGTTATGTCAAGTATACGATCTCAGAATATTCAAAAGATTATGTAATCTCCTAATTATGTCAAACAGAATGTTGTGTAATCTGTAACTGACATAATTAAAGGATTTAGGAGATCGTACACTCCCTATATAAAGGATGTAACTCTTTAGTAATGAATCAATGAATTGAAAAAACAATTCTTTAAATTTACATGGTATCAGAGCCACTCTCTGATCTAAAAAATTGCTCACTCTAGAGTAACCGCTAAGAAATTCACTGGCGAGAAATTCTACCATGAGTCATGTCAATCTAAAAAGAAGAAAATGTGGCAATCCAAATTCTAAAACCCACCAACCCAGCCACCAACTGGCCACTGCAAACCACAAAACAGCCAAAAAAATCCCAATCCAAAACAAACCAACAACTCTAGGCATCTTCAACCAATCTGCCGCAAATCCACATAATCACCCAAACAACTTCAATCACTAGGAAACACCACCACATTATTGTCACTAAGCCAAGAAGGGAAGAAGCTGCGATCTATAGATTTTTTTTTCTCCACTAATTTGCTGAGAAACCAGATCAACGTAAAAAGGACAAAAAAATCCAAATCGACGCTCAACCTTGTCGTCGAGAATCTCCATCACCCAGTTGAAACATCACCACAAACTGCCAATCTGCCATCACCGAGAAACCACTAATTTGCTACTGTCTCAACTATTGCCACCATCTCTGACCGTTGCTAACGTCGCCAATCTATTGTCATCAACTTCGATTTGTAATTGTGACTCTGATTTGTCGCTGCTGTGTCATCGTGAATTGCCTTTTGTTTTGGTGTGAGTGTGTTTTTAACTTTATTTTTCTTTCAATATTTTCTTTATTTTTATTCTCAATTGATATAGTTAAAAAAAAAAAGGAAAAAAAGTCAAGTCAAAGTTAAAAAAGAGCTTAAAAAGGTAAAAAATAAAAGGTCAAAGTCAACAATGTCTGAACCATTAGGGTCTAAACCCATTATTATTTTATCCAATGGAGCTTTCAATGCAAGAATTACTCTTACCAAATCTAATTATGATGTGCGGTCTCAACTCATGGAAATGCATATTGCGGAGAGAGAAAAACTTTCCTATATTCATGGAAAGAAACCACCACCAAAATAGTCCAACGAGAGGTACGAAAGATGGTGTGTTGAAAACCAAAAAGTCAAACGATGGTTGCTGATGTCCATGTCTCCTGAGATTATGAAGCGTTACCTATACTTATCCACTGCTCACGAAATCTGGAGTATTCTATCAAAGCTTTCTATGATGGAAGCGATGATTACTTGTCTTCTCCGTGCATCGAAAAGCCTTCACTGCTAACAAAATGAAAGGCCACTCTCTATCTATTATGGAGAATTGATAGAAATGTTTTAGGAATTAAACCACCGAAATAAAGTGATTATGAAGGATCCCAATGACATAATGGCATATAAAAAATTTGTTGAGCAATTGCAAATTCACATTTTCCTTGCAAGTTTGGATGGAGAGTTCGTACAAATTCGTGGAGAAATTTCACGAAAAAATTCGGTTCCAAATCTAAAAGAGAGTTGCTCAAAAGCCCGATGAGAGGCAGTTCGTCAAATTACCTTGAAGGGAGAATTAGGAAATATTGAGACTTCAACAATGGTAGCCTAAAATAGGAGTCAACATGCAAAATCCAGCAAACCAAATAGCACAGACAAGAAATGCACCCACTGCAGCAAATCTGGTCATACCAAAAACCAATGTTTTGAACTGATTGGATATCTAGGCTGGTGGGATCACAATCATGATCAAAGGAAGAAGAATTCCAAGAGAAACTTTATTGCTACTATTGTGGAAAAGAAAGAAGATGCTGATCAATGCTCATCATTTATAGCAACTATTAGAAATGATGGTTAGTCTTTACATATGTGTACATTTGTTTCTAATATTGCATGGATAATTGATTATGGTGCTATCGAATTACCGATCACATGACATTTGATTTTATGCATATTTCACACTTTAAACCATCCTCACAAAAATTTGTGTCTACTGCCAATGGTGAGTCCACCCAAGTCATTGGAGAAGGATCAGTAACCTTCCAAAATACTTTAAACTTAGATTCAATTTTAATTGTTCTCTTCCTAAATTACAACTTGTTGTCAATCTCACAAATAACCAAAACATTATCTTGTGTGATGATTTTTTGCCTAACTTTTGTGTGTTTAAGAGCATTTAGACAAAGCAAACGATTGGTTGTGGTATTAGATGAGAGAAGCTATATTACTTGGATTTAGAGAAAAAAAATTATGCCATAGTACAACAAGCTTTTATAATTAGTGGCTCGAAAGGAGACAAGCAGAAATCCTCCATCTAGTTATGGCATCGGCGTCTTGGTCATGGTTCATTTGATTACTTGAAGAAATTGTTTCCAAGTTTGTTTAAGCAAAGTGATGTTAGTTGTTTCTGCTGTGATGTTTGTGAACTTTCAAAGAGTCATCGCATTTCTTATCCAATAAAATAGAATAAAAGTCCAAATCCCTTTATGCTTATTCACTCGAATGTCTGGGGGCCCTCGCAAGTCAATATTTTAAGTGGATCACAGTGGTTTGTTTCTTTCATTGATGATTGTACAAGGATGACTTAGGTTTGTTTAATGAAATCTAAAAGGAATGTCAATGTGGTATTTTCAAAGATTTCACAAAATGGTTCATACGCAGTATAATGCTCAAGTTCAGGTTCTACAAAGTGACAATGGAAGATAATATCAAAGTACGGACCTTCAACAATACTTGATAGCATATGGTATTATCCATCAAACTAGTTACCCTAACATACCCCAACAAAATGGTGTTGTTGAGCACAAAAATCGACACTCATTGGAGGTTATTCGTGCTTTCTTAATAGAAGCTCACATGTCATTATCTTTTTAGGGAGAAGCACTCACTTCTATAGGCTACCTAATCAATTGAATACCCTCTAACTCAATTGAGTTCCAGACCCCATTATAGGCTCTTGGTAAAATAGTAAATGCTCAAACGGTCATGAACTTATCATCTCATGTTTTTGGTTGTGTTGCTTTTGTACACCTCCATAGACATCAATGCAACAAATTGCCTTCTCGAGCATTGAAATGTGTTTTTGTTGGGCATGGTGTTCATCAAAAGGGGTATTACTATTACCATCCTCTAACTCAACAACTGTTTGTAAACATGGATGTTGTGTTTCATGAAGAGTTGATGCATTTTTCTTTTGAATCTGAACTTTAAGGGGAGCATAGTCCAAAAGAAATTCAGACTCTTGACTATGTTATTCAAGATGTGGGAGACTATGGGTCAAAAACTAGACCCGTTGATCAATAAGAACGTGAAGTGGATGATGAAAATGTCGAGGTGGTATCTTCATCTAACTTCATTTCAATCTGAATCTCTCATTCTTGGTATATCACAACCATCATTCACTACAAGTGTTCTTGATTTAGAATCTGAACCAATAGATTCTAAACCAATTAGGAATCAATTACCATCCACGGAGTAACATACAAACCTGAGCCATCTAGTAAGGTCAAATATCTCATGAGTCATTATGGGTCTAACCATCATCTATTAGAATCAAATTTGTCATTTATGAATCAATTATCTACTGTATCTATTCCTAATAGTATGTAAGAAGCCTTATTTGATCCAAAATGGAAAGTTGCTATGAATGAAGAGATGAAATCATTAAAGAAAAATGAGACTTAGGAACTTGTTGATCTTCCACCGGGAAAAAAGATTGTTGGATGTCAAAGCAAGACTAGTAGCAAACGGGTACACCCAAACTCATGGGATAAACTACATAGAGATATTTGCACTTGTAGCCAAAATCAACACAGTAAGTGTCTTGTTATCTTTGGTTGCAAACTTGGATTGGCATTACACCAGTTCAATGTGAAGAATGTTTTCCTACATGGAGAATTGTCTGAAGAGATCTATATGGATCCTCCAATAGGGTGTATTTTACCAAGGAAGCATAGTCAAAAGGTATGTAAGTTAAAGAAGTCATTGTATGGGTTAAAACAATCTTTGAGGGCATGGTTTGGGAGGTTCACCAAAACTATGAAATTTTTTTGCTATCATCAGAGTAGTTTAGATCACACTCTGTTCCTTAAAAAGCAGCAAAGAAAGATCACTGCACTTATTGTATATGTGGATGATATGGTAGTTAAAGGAAATGATCCAGAAGAGAGGAAGTCTCTACAAAAGTACTTATCAAAAGGATTCGAGATGAATGACCTAGGTTCTTTGAAATATTTTCTCGGAATTGAAGTGTCTCGATCTAACAAAGGTATCTTTCTATCACAAAGAAAGTATGCCTTGAATGTGCTATAGGAAACTAGTATGTCAACATGTCAACGAGCTAATACACCAATCGAAGAAGGTGTGGAATTAGGAGTCGAGACTGATCAAGTACCAATTGACAAAGGGAGATACTAAAGACTTGTGGGAAGATTGATGTATTGTCTCACACTAGGCTAGATCTTACTTTTGCATTGAGTATAGTCAATCAGTTCATGCATAATCCTGGAGAGCAGCATATGAACGCAGTTATGCGTATCCTGAGATATTTAAAACATGTCCCTAAAAAGGGAATCTTATTTTCTAAAAATAAAGACTACCAAACTATGCATGCATATATTGATGCTGATTGGGCTAGAGCAATGGATGATAGACGATATACTTCTAATTATTTCACTTTTATATGAGGTAATCTAGTCACATGGAGAAGCAAGAAACAGAATGTTGTGGCACGCTTAAGTATGGAAGCTGAATTTAGGGGAATGGCACTTGGGATTTGTGAAACATTGTGGCTAAGATTTTCTTGCAAGATTTAGGCTATCAACCTAATCAACCAATCCAGTTATATTGTGACAACCAATAGCAACCAATGACCAATACTCAACCAATCCAGTTATATTGTGACAACAAGTAGCATATGACATTGCTCACAATCCAGTTCAACATGATCTTATGAAGCATGTTGAAGTAGATAGATTTTTCATCAAAGAAAAACTGGATGAAAAGATTATTGAATTGTCCCAAGATTCGATCAGAGGATCATTTGGCCGATATTCTTACCAAGGGTTTTCTTCAAACATATTTTCTCATAAGTGTTAGACAGGTTGTGCATGTGCGCCATTTGCGCAGCAACTTGAGGGGGAGTGTTGAGATTTCCATAATATTGTGTAAATCTTTTACAATGCTGTAAATATTATGTAATCTTTTAGTTATGTCAAGTTTACGATTTCAGAATATTCTAAAGATTATGCAATCTCCTAATTGTCAGACAGAATATTGTGTAATCTGTAACTAACATAATTAGAGGATTTAGGAGATCGTATATTCCATATACAAAGGATGTAACTCTTTAGTGATGAATCAATGAATTGAAAATACAATTCTTCAAATTTACATTATAAGTGACAACATTAGGCTTATAACCTTTACTTTCCATAGAGATTAGTAGCTCCCTTGCATCATCAAATCTATGCAGCAAGCAATAACCATTATTAAACAAAAGAAATAGCTTGCTTCATCAAGAGTGATATTACCTTGTTTACAATTTTTTTGAAGGAATTTATCAAGCCTCGCTACCTCCTCAACGTTATGTACTAGATCTTGTGGTATATTTATAGTCTCTTTTCTTGGTTATGTGAATGAAGAAAGAGAAGAAGAAAAACGACGAATCAAGCTTTTGAGCACCATTTTAGCAACATTGTTTCTAGATTATTTATTGAGGGTTCAAACTAGCTTAGTCTTTTGAGCACCATCTTTCGATTTTATATATTTTTTATTTACATTCTCATCTTACTTAAAATTGAAAATGGGGGGCTTCATAGAAAATAGGTGGGGGCTATTTATCATCACTCTTTAATCTTGATTGATATGATTAAATTTTTTATTACTAATATCATTTACACCTTAATGTTGAAAAGAATGTAAAAATGCATGAAAAAATTTGAACTTTGATAACTAATTTATAAAAATGTGTACAAAAATAATTCGGATACAATCATTAAAAAGCTAGTGCAGAGTCGGAAAACGAACACAACTGTGGTTGTCTTAGCAAGAGGGATCAAAACGTTACCAAAACATTATATAAAAACTGAAGTTGTTTAAGTTAAACATCAGGGATGAGAATGTTATTATGTACTTTATTTTTTTCCTCCTAAGTTAAAATATGAGAGTTGGAATTGGCTGTCCTTGTTGCATGCATGATCTCTGTAACTATATAGATTGCTTTAGAATTCACTTTGATGAGTCAGAGATAGATTATGGAGATTGTGCTTTATCAAATGGATTAATTTCCTCCAGGACTATGTAATTTGATTTGTAACTTTGAAACCCAATTTCTTCATGTGGTGGATGTGTATTGGAGAAATATTAGCAAATTACAGAGAACAAAATAAATATGCCAAGAATATATTATAAGATCTTAGTTTCTTCTATATTTTAAATACTGAGAGCTAGCGACCTATGATTTTCCTTTAAAAAGGGTTTATGAGAAATATACCATATGTGGCTATAAGTATGGTTATATACTCTCACACTAACAAATCAATCCTCTTATTCCATCCTAAATTTTCATATTTTAAATAATAATAATAATCTTCAAGTGATCAAGTCCTAAGAAAAGATTTTAAAAATAAACTCCATTTAAAAATAAAATAAAATAAATAATTAAATACATGAAGAGTTATGACAGAAAGAAAATACCATCACAACTTGAAGATGGTTTTTTTTTTATAGTCAACTGCAGTCAGTACTTTTGAGGAGGAAATTGAGGAATCAACTTCAATAGTTGTTTATCCTTTGAAACTAGATCTGTGACCATGGACAATGTGTAATCATTTGGCATCACATTTCTGTCCTTCATTTTGTGAAGAAGTTCAACAGCCTTAGCTTCCCCATTGTTTTCTAAGAAACCTTGCATCAGAATATTGAATGTAACAACGTTTGGAGCATAACCCTTTTTTACCATATCCGATAACAAATCATATGCCTCTTGTAGTTTCTCTTCTTTACAGAACTCATGGATGAAGATGGAATATGTCACAACATTTGGCATTATGCCTCTTTGAGGCAACTTCTGGAATATCTCCCAAGCAATTTCGATCATTCCCTTTATACAGAGCCCATCAATGAGGCAGTTGACGACTCCAATATCAATCTTAAAATCATAATACTCCAAAGTACGAAACCATGTTGCTGCCTCCAGAACACGGTCATTCTTCGATAGACCATCAATCAAAACACTAAATGTAAATGAATCAGGAGCGACATTATAAAGTTTCATCTCATCAAATAGTTTCTGTGCAGTTAGAACCTTATTTAATCGAAAATATCTACTTAACAAGGCGTTATATGTAAATGGTGTTGGTCTAATTTCGTTTAAAATCATTTTCTTGTACTGATACATAGCTTCCTCCAACTCGTCTTCATCCTTGCTAATGGTGTCGATCATAATATTATAATTGTCAACGTTAGGCTTACAACCCATACTCTCCATATGGTCTAGCAGATAGATTGGCTCATCAAATTTATGACGATCCGGTATAGGATCATCTCTTGTCAGCAAGCAATAACCATCAATCAAAGTATTATAAATATCTCTGTCTGGTTGGAAACCTCTAAAGATCATCGATTCAAACAATCGAGCAGCTTCCTTCATCTTCTTCTTCTTGCAAAACCCACTTATCATTGTATTATAACTCAGTAAATTACGCTGCAAACCTTGGTATTCTATCTCATTAAACAAGCCTTCAGCCTCCTCCAAATTTCCCACAAGACACCAGCCCGAAATTAGAGAGTTAAACACAGCCACATCTGGCTTAATTCCCTTATCCTTCATGTCCAGAAACAGTTCTTTCGCCTTGTCCACCAACCCATCTTTACAAAGACCATGGATAATACTACCATAAGAAACAATATCGGGCCTGACCCCAAACACAACCATTTTGTGGAACATCTCCGTAGCCTCCGAACTCCCATTCTCCAAAAGCAAACCTTTAATCAAAGAAGTCAAAGTCACACCATCTGGGCTAAAACCCTCCCTCAAAATCCTCCCAAAAGCAACAAAACCATCACAAACTCGACCCACATTACAAAGGCAATTAATCAAAGTATTCAAAGTAAAAAGATCAGGCAACAACTCCCCTCGCTTGTAAAGCAAAATGACGTCTTCATAAAACTTCTTCTCAGCAAGACTTCCAAACAACTGGTTGAAAGATGAAATTGGTGGTTTGGGTTGCATATGAATCATTAAAGAAAAGAAATAGCGTGCTTCATGAAGACTGATATTACCTTGTTTACAATCTTTTTGAAGGAATTTATCAAGCCTCGCTACCTCCTCAACGTTATGTACTGAATCTTGTGGTATAGTTGTAATCACTCTACCTGGTTTTTTGAATGAAGAAGGGGAAGAAGAAAAACGACGTAGGAAGGTTTTGGACGCCATTTGAGTATTGGCGGTATCTAGGGTTCAATCTGGGTTAGTCTTTCGTGGGTTTAGGCTTAAATAATAGAAGAGAATCTCACTGGCAATAAGAGGGGGATAAAGTATTTATGGGAAACCTGTAGGGGTCATATTATAATTTAATGCTACCCTTTCAAGCTCTTCTCACTGCTCTTCATATATAAAATTTTCCATGCTCAGTTGATGCTTTCTGGTTACTAAATAAAAAGGAAATATTAACAAAAGAAAAACAACTTTTTTCTACTTTATTGGAAAAAAATCTGGCGATATCTTCATTCTTTGAAAAGAAAAATATTTTTGATACATTTTCTTTTCCATTAACATATCCTAAATATTAGGATCTTACATTGGGATTTCACACCCGCCATGTAAGATACTTAAGCTTAGGGCCTCTCCCACCTATCATGTTGGTAATCTGAAGATATCTTCATTCTTGGAAAAGAACAATATTTTTGATACATTTCCTTTTCTATTAACATATTTTAAATGTTATGATCTTATATCAGGATCTTACACCTGCCAAGTACGATACTTAAGCCTATGGCCTTTCCCATGATGACGCTGGTAATCTGACGATATCTTCATTCTTGGAAAAAAACAATATTTCTGATAAATTTCCTTTTCCATTAACATATCCTAAATGTTAAGATCTTACATCGAGAATCTTACACCCCCAAGTAGAATACTTAACCCTAAGGCCTCTCCCACCTATCATGTCGATAATCTGACGATATCTTCATTTTTTGAGACGAACAATATTTTTGATACATTTCCTTTTCCATTAACATATCTTAAATGTTATGATCTTACATCGGGATATCTCTTCATTCTTGGAAAAGAACAATATTTCTGATACATTTCTTTTTCCATTAAAGCATCCTAAATGTTAGGATCTTACATAAGGATTTCACACCTACCAAGTAGGATACTTAAGCCTAGGACCTTTTCCCACCTATCAGACGGTCTTTTGGATTGAGCTCTCCCTTAGACTTGAGTTCTTACATTAGTGCTTTTTGTTAAAAGTTGAGCTATGGAAAGGGCTATCTATAGGTTAGATTAAGATGCAGTGGGCTCTTTTTGGGAGGGGTGTTGCATCAAATAACTGATAGGTGAGTAAAATTGTCCAAATGGAGAAAGAGGGCTACCGTCGGGTTAGTGTCGATAGAATGAAAACCATCGTGGACGTCGGCTCTTGAAGGGTGGTGCAATGTTAGGATCCCACATCGGGATCTCACACCCATCAAGTGTGATAATTAAGTCTAAAGCGTCTCTCACCTATGAAGCCGATCATTTAGGTTGGGCTCTCCCTTAGGCTTGAGTTCTTACATTCACTAAATCCTTTTTTTTTTTTTTTTTTTTAAATGAGTTAGCTCTCCCCATGTACGGTTTACGTGATTTAGATGCACAAGGCTGTATTTGAAGATATGAAGAGGTTAGGAATAACCCCAACAATGAAATCCCACATGCTACTGTTATGTGCCTATTCAAAGACAGGCAATGTTGCCAAATGTGAATACATCTTAAACCAGATACACAAAGCAGGGCTCAAGCCAGACACTTTTGTAATCAATAATGTATGGCCAGGTTAGGCCAATTTGAATAATTGGAGGAAGTCTTAAATGCAATGGAGAAAGGACCATATGCAGCTGATATCAGCACATACAACATCTTGATCAATGTATATGGACGTGCAGGATTCATCGAGAGAATGGAAGGGCTGTTCCAAACTCTTCCTGCCATGGCAAAAGTTTATTGACATATCCTAAATGCAACATATGGATGGTGACTTTGACTTCACGGTTTGGTGCCTATTCAAGAAAGAAACTGTACACAAGATGCTTAGAAATTTTTGAAGAAATGATTTATGCTGGTTGTTACCCAGATGGTGGAACTCTTCTCTCAGCTTGTTCAAGTGAAGATCAAGCTGAGCAGGTTATCACCAACTCTTATTTTGCACTTCAAGCCATGTTAAAGCTGGTTGCTTTCTTCACACCTGTTTTCTCTCATTTTCAATCTCATTTTACTAACATCATCCCATAACCAACGAGATATGATTTGGTATGTTGCTCTCTTCTTATTATTTGCGTAATTTAATCCCAACGCCGTGGTTTTATTTATCAGAAATTTGCTTTGCCAAATACAAGCGGCACAAGTCCAACCTGTCCTAACTTCAACATCGGGACTCCTTACAGAATTGGCTTGGAGCTCATCTTGGGCCGGACTCCTTACAGTGTTTGCTATTTTCCAAAATCTGAACTCCTTGTAAGATATAAGTCAATTTAGGGTAATCTTAAGCCTTCAAAAACTTTGAAGTTCAAGTGGTTGGGTGGATGAAAAGTTACAATGATAGGCAGAAGGAAGTGCGAAAATAACCTGAGGTGACGTAAGGATCCAAATTGGAAACAGTAGGAGATTTAAGCCAACCAAAACCATTGCAATTAAAGAAATATACAAGAGTTGCAGAAAATCAGTTTATAGAGATAGTATTTAGAAACCCTAAAGTTACAGCTCAGTCATGGATTCAATAACAAGGCCAACATTAATCATAATTACCATCGGCAGTAACAAGAACATATCATACATAAGTTATAGCATAATTTACATGTAGTTACTACCCAACTAATACTTTCCCTGAGTTACTGTTTTCATCTTACAACACACAAGATTCAGGAGCCCAGTTATGTCAAAGCAGAAGCACAATCTTCCTCCAGCGGCTGCTTTACTATGATAATGTGATCAATCATGCCTTCATCCTTTCCTTGTGCCTGCCAAAAAAGAGAATCAATTAAGTAGTTGCAACAACAAAAGTCACATGCAAATTCCTCTTAACTCTTTCATTATGGATAAAAACCTATTGCATAAAAATATAAATCAAACTATCTAACAACCTTCAACCGCCTTCCATGCATCCCAGCATCCCTCCACTTAAGAATTTGCAAAAACTGTAAATAACTTATTCAAGAATTACTTACCTTGACGAAAGATGCCTTCAAACTTCGGCTGGCCTCAATAGAAACTTCAAATGCTTTGGCCATTGACTTTGGACTTCTTCCCTCTGTGTTCGAATACAAAAGCCCTCCCCGATGTTGGTTTCCCTCTAATGGCAAGTGATCGACAAAATATACATCTACTGCCCATGTGGGAACCTAACCCAGCACCCTAGCACCATTTCGGTAACAAACACATCAAAAAGATCTAAGGATTTATATGTCCTTAGACAACATAACATACACTTAATTACGAGACAAAAATATTTACAACCCCATCAACTTTATTGTTTTAGGGGTCAAAAGGTGGGCGGTAGACATTACGCTTCTTCCAGTATGCGCAAGACATATAGCCTCCTAAGTGACTCTGGCAACCCCATGAAAACATCAATTTTGTACTGATCCTTACACATTGCCTCAAAAACATCTATCATCTGCATTGGGGTTAAAAGTCCCAAGTCTTCAATAGCTGCAAACAAACGCCGACTTCTATCCTCCACTTTGTCAAAAGATGTGACAATCTTTTCTATTCCTCGAGAAGCAACCTCACATATCCCTCCACTTCCGTATTTGGTCCACCATTTCAGAGATACCCTCCTCACTTCTTTTTCTCTTGTTGCTACTGGAAGTCCTATGAGTTCCACTAGCTCTATGTCTGCTCCTATTCTTCAGCAACAAGGCAATCATCGCAAAAACTAGCACAGCGTTTAGGGCTTCCATCAAATGAAAATACAACATCATAAATGTCACCAAATGCTTCTGCCTGTTAGTTAAACGAGCCATTGCTGTTAAACATAAGCCACAGGGGAACACTGGATTACTGTCATATTTGAAAGGAAGAGGACATAACATACATTTCAACAGAAACCGCAACCCCTACGCACACATGGGATGGACAACTTGGATTGGATATTAAATTTGTTATTATTTTATTTATAACGGGAAATATAGACATAAAGAAGAAAGTCATAACTGTATATATGGTAAGATCAGGAATAAAATTAGATAAAATCCAAGGTTCAATTGTTATATGTATATATTTACCGTAGTGTTATGAGAATGAAATCCTGAATCAGCCCCGGAGAGGAATGGACTCACTGATGATCCTAGGTGGCTCACTGAAACATGAAGGCAGTGTTAAAATGTAATAAAAACACTGTTAGGATGGTTATTGATAGGTGCAGCAACAATAGCAGCAGTGTGAACCAAATGAAATAGAGAAGTTGTTTGCCCAAATTTGTAATCAATTGCAACAGATGAAGACGTCAAATTGAGTTCAACCATAAAATGAATAGGCAAAAAAACATGACACGATCTCTTCTCAATAACAAAGTGTGAAAACAGTCACAAAACCCATGCAAACAGCTCCAACATCCTGAAAAGATGATCTATATCCAATTTCCCATGAAAAAAATTGTAAAACGTGTTATGTATAGATGTATTTATTCCAAACTAAATGTGTTATGTATAGATGTATTTATTCCAAACTAACTCAAACCAGGGAACCTTTATGCATAGCTAATAACCAGTCAGATAAATTGTGGAATTAGATTTCACTTCAACACTCATACATCAAGCTTAAAACTGAAAGAATACTAGTTAAGCAACGGGATATAACGTTTACTTGTTATCAAGCCAAGTTTATAACAAATAAGAGAAACAAAGCTGCGCATCATTTGCGTACTTTTAGCATCTTCAAACTAGTAAAGACATACATTTAATTTCACAAGCAAAAGGCAGGTCCAGCAGCGGCAGCAAAAACAAAAATTATACCAAATCAAAATGATGGCCAGGAATCCGAATATTCACAGCAGGAACAAATGAAAGCCAGATTTTCTCTTTCTTCGAACAAGAGTGTTGGAAAACAGCTGTAACAAGCCAAAACCTTATTAATTACAATGGGTTGGTACAAAGAAAGAAACTGGGTACTGAAATTTCAGCTGGAATATTTACCAAGTGCTTAAAAATGTAGATAGTTGTATGCTTTATGAAGAGCTTTACAGGTTTGTCGTATATGCTGCAAAAAAAGTTGGAAAGATTCAAATACTAATTGCCCAATTTTGTTGTAATGAAAACATAACATACGGAAAGAGTCAAAAATCATATAATTGGCTTAACATTGGAAAACAAAGACAGCTTTACAACTGATTTGTTCTTTCATTGATGATGCTCATAGCTAGCAAACCAGTCGTGTTTATGTCTATGAAAAACGCAACAACTAGAGTTGATGCAGAGTTCAACCTATTAAATTAAGCTTTCTTCTAGCTGCATATTGTGTAGCTTATTAAGGCACTAAGTTTATTATTTATGTGTCATCTGAAAAGAAGCAAACAATTTCTTAACTTAGATTATTAATCCTATATATGTATATGAACAATATAACCTGTCTTCAATCAGCTGGTTGTATATATCTGAGGAGGAGGAGATCTGAATTACGGGCAATCTGAAGAATATTTAAACCAATTACAACATAACTTTTTGTGATATTGCATTAACCAGTGTTAATTATCTTTCATGTTCAGCATCGAGCAAAGAACCACTCCTTATCAAATGACAAAAGAATCGTGACTACAACTGTTAAGGCTATGGTTTGGCTTATAATTAAAGAAACAGAAAAGGAAATAAAAGAACTCGGTTGTAGTATATTATGCACCACTCATATATAGCAAGCAGGGCTGCTGATTAGCTAATAATTTAAAGAGTTTGATATTAACAATGTTAATTAATTAAAGTATGTTATTGAATTAGAAGTGTAGTTACAAAATGCACCCGGATAATCAGTAGTGGTTCGATTTTCATGAATATCATAGAGGTTTGAATCGAATTGATACATAATTCTTGGAATAACAAATTCTTTAAGGGTGCTTTCCTTCAATGAAACACCAATGCTTCAGTTAATGCAAGGAACTAGCAATCGATAGCCATGCTAAATGATTTTGCTCTATTCTCAATTTGAAAGATTTAGAAGACACGTGGAAACTGCTCCAACATCCCTAAAAGATGATCTATATCAAATTTCTCTTGAAAAATAAAATATAATCTGCGCTGAAAAGATCTATTAGTTCCTCATTTAGTAAATGCAAGGACCCTTTCAGCAAACGTAACCAGCAGCCAGATTAAAAATGGATATATATTTCACTTCAATGCCCAAACATCAGGCATAAAAATGAATGAAAACTTATTGATCAGCGGGATATAAATTTCACCATTTAACAAGCCTACTTTGTAACAAATAAGAGACACATAACTAAACATCATTTCCTTAGTTTTAGCATGTTCAAACTAGTGAAAACACACATTTAAAATCACAAGCAAAAGGCAGGTCCACCTGTGGCAGCAAAAACAACAAATTAAACACTTCAAACAGTTTAGCAAGCATCCGAATACTCACAGCAGGAAGAAATCACCGCAAAAACCTCTGACCTTCTCCAACAAGGCTGCAGCCAAGAATCTGAAATACACAAAAACCAAATTATTCAGTATGGATTGGTACAAAGAAAGAAACAGGACACTGAAAAATCAGCTGGACCTTTACCAAGAGGTTATATATATGTAGACAGTGCTATGCTTTATGGAGAATACCACAGGTTTGGCTTATTTCCTGCAAAAACAGTTGGAAAGAGTCGCATCTAAATGCCCAATTTGCGAATAATGGAATCATAACATGCAGAAAGAGTCCAAACTCATCTAGTTGGCTTAACAACGGAAAGATAGACAGATTACCAACTGATTTGTCCTTTGTTAATTCTGCACATAACATAGTTAAGGACCCGAAGCTGAAAACTAGATGAGTACCTCGGTTCGGCGGGAGGAGATGGCAGAAATTGAAGGAACAATGACGCTGCGCTTGGAAATGAAGACTATTCACGGAATCCGCAGAAGACGCACTCAACCTGATCTGAAGATCAAAGCAAGCTCAAGTTTAAAGGGAAATGCAGCTGGAGTGCAGTGGAAATCCGCATTGTACGCGACAAATTCTGGGTTTGTGCTCGATTGAACTGTGAAAAAGTGGGAAGGAAAAGCAAAGTTCGAGTTCAGCTACGGAATATAGCTGGGTAACAATTAATTTGGTAGATGAAGAATAAATGAGTTGGGTGGGATTTGGTGAGTAATAAATTTGGGAATTTTTTTTTTCCTTTTTTATAATCGGGGTGTAGGCTTCACTTATGGCGCGTCTCAACTAATTTCAGAATTATTGAACACGTGGATCTAGTTACAAATATGGTGCGTGGCTTCAAGATGATCGTAACAGAGAAGTTAGTGAAGATAGTAAAAAGAGTGATGTTATGGGTATTAATGGATGGGTATTAATCTGTGTATTAATTAAAGTATAGTATCCGTATTATGTGTATAGTATTTGTACTATACTTTAGTTAGTACACAGATTAGTACCCATCTATTAGTACCCAAAGTATTATTCTAGTAAAAATTCTTGATTATTAAGTAGACCTTTTGAGATTAAAAAATTAGAATAGGGGTATAAGTGTCTAATACATTTTTTTTGTCTAAAGCTAAAATTAAAATTGTCCATGAAAATTCTTGTAAATAGTTTAGATAACAAGTGTATTACCATTCTAAAATTTTATTAAGAAGAGATAAAATTGTGATGAAAATAAAATTATTAAGTAACCTGATAATAACTAAGAAAATAGTGGTATTCATATTACTACATGAATAACAAGCAATGATTATTATTGATTTTTTAAGATTATCGGAATCTTATATTAATATCACTAATATAAGATGACAATAATCTCGTATATTGAAAAGAACATAAAAACACATGAACAATTTTAAACTTTAATAATTAATTTATAAACATGTGTACAAAAATAATTAATTTGTTTTGAAGCATAATATAGTGTCATTTTCTTTAATATGTTATCCGTCAATACTAATTGAGTAATGCATTAAGTTTGTAAATGTACATTCTAACAGAGACCAAAACGTTACTAAAACATTATATAAAAATGAAAGTTGTTTAAGTCAAACCTCAGGGATGAGAATGTTATTATGTACTTTAATTTTTTTCTCCTAAGTTACAATATATGAGCGTTGGATTGGCTTTCCTTGTCGCATGTATGATCCCTCAAACTATATAGATATAAGAATAATACTACACATACATCATTCTCATACAATATTTCTCATATAACATTATGTGATAAAATATGATTGGATGAAAGTTTAATTTTAACTTTAAATTAGCCAGTCATATCTTGCCACATTTTTAAAATTTATATGTGTGTAAATTATTATTCACCCATATATTTTCTAACCCCTTAAAATTTTCTAGCTCATCCCTGCCTCAGCTTCAACTTTTTTTTTTTTTTAATATATAGACATTTATCAATTTCATCCTTATAATATCATATCTCTTTTTGTCCCCCTTTGTTTTTAAACTTAAACTTTGGTCCTCATAAATGTAATTTTCTTTGGCCCTCTCATTTATTAAATATCAACGTGGCTCTCTTATTCATTAAATATTACATTTGGACCCACAATCGCACATGGACATCCCTCTACATTTTGCGTGGACACTTGGCGGGGCACCGAAAAGTAAATCATATATGTTCTAATACCACTTGTCATGAGCTGGGAGTTTAACACCCAAAAGACCCACTATCACATGAAGGACTACACCTTATAAGTCCATGACAACCTTAATACACTTCTGATGTGAGATATGTGATACTATGCTTTTTTTAAATAATAATTTAATAAGAGTATTTAATTTTTTCTGATAATTGTGGTTGCATTTCAAATTATATATGTATATATGTAGTAGCTTTTAAATTCCTTTGAATGAAATTGAAAATGAAACATAGGCTTACGGATAGGGCCATAACAGTCCAAGCAAAAAGACCCATATGGAAAGGGCCAAAAATAAATAGCTCTTTTGGATATCAATAATACTATGAGTACTACGAATTTTACTAACCAGCGTACTAACTTAAAGTATAGTATGGGTATCATATATAATTTTAATAAAGGTTAGTAAGATGGTTAGTAAGATCCGTGAGTATGCATTACCCAATGGATATATGCTATTGGGATTTCACCAAGTCATATTTATGAAGTTTAAAGTTTTGAAGGAAGTGTATTTAATTTATGAAATTGACAACACATTTTGACAACAACTACTATGATATTTTTTTTTATTTAATTTAATTTAATTTTTGTTTGGATAATTAATAATATTATTTGGAAAGGAAGGAATGAATGCTTTAAAAGATTGCTTAAAACACCTCTAAAATTTCATTTTTGTTAATGAGAAATTTCAACGCTATTTTATATAGAATAAGATAGATTATAAATATGTAGAATTATTTTAAAAATTATATATATATATATATATTAAGTTTGAATTATTTTTGCGTATAGTATATTAAATAGGGTTTTTGCAATGTATGGGCTTGGGTCAAATAGCCCATTACCCGACCCAAGCCCATTTGGGACAGGCCACAGTGATACTTTAATGGAGTAATGGTGATAAAAGTTGGGCTTATTTAAAGGAGATAGGCTTGAGTCCCATCTCACACTAATAAATCAATCCGCTTATTCCATCCTAAATTTTTCATATATATATATATATTTTTAAATATGAAACCCTTATCAATAATTACTGTCGAAACCATTAATTGACTCGTTTATTAACTATTTCTATAGTACAAGAAGTCGACTTTCAGTTGAAGGAGTTCAATAGTTTTGTCTTTCAGCAAACCCTTACGTCTGAAACAATCTAGAGAGTATTTGGAATCAAAAGTAACTTAATCACACACAAAGAATAAAGTAGTAAAGAGAAAAAACAGGCACGATTTATCCTAGTTCACTCCAAACTGGGCTATGTTTAGCAGAGTTAATATTATTGTAATATTTTTTTACCTCTCTCATTATAATGAATGTATTTACTATGAATTGCTCTATTACTTATACAAGAGAATAACTTGTTTGTGTCATCCTTACACAAACGAACCCCTTATTGTTGAAGTGGTTACCAATTCCAACACCGTCGACATTTGAAGTGTATATAAAAATCAATTTCACAACTTTTTATTATTTTTAATCTAAAAATAGTATATTGAATCATATTTGATTAGTTTCTTAAAATTACTTTTGGACTCCTTAATGAACTTTTGTTTAAGTCAATGAGTTTGCTTGTGAGACAAATAATGAGAGAGGACATTTACTATACAATACCAAATTCTTTTCTTGCCACTTAAACACACAAACTTTTCTTCTATTTCTAGTCAAGATGTTTCATCTTATTCCTTTTATATGATTCGGATTTTCTCTTCATGTCTACTCACTTTGAATGACAATTAAAATGATTATACGAGAGTTAGTATCGAGCATCCACAATTTAAGTAAGGAGTCATAGCAGTGACTTGCGGCACTGATCTCTCTTGAGAATTAGTTGAACGTTGGTGACCAAAAAAAAAAAAAAGTTATCAAAGATTGTGGCTGATACTGACGTAAGATAACATTACCTCAATATTGTAAATTGACTCGTGGCAGTGGGTTGTTACGTTAGTCTTTTGAGGATTAGTCAAACCTTGGTTACAAAATAATGTTATTAAGAGATCAAATTGTTTTGAAACCATGATACTAACGTAAGATAACATTACCTTAATAGAGTAAATTTACTCGTGGCAGTGAGTTGTTACGCTAGTGTCCCAAGGATTAGTCGAACCTTGGTTACAAAAAAAAAAAAAAAAAAAATATTTTATGGAGAGATCAAATTTTTGTGAAACTCTCATGCACGACACAAACGTAAGATAACATTACCTCAATAGTGTAAATTGACATATCAAACCATAATATTAACGTAAGATAATGTTACGTCAATATTATGGATGGACCTATCGTATCATAACACGTGTAATCATTTAAAACTAATAAGTAGCACTTTTCTATTGACCCAACTGTTTAAGCCACATGAAAGTTAAAGTTGTTAAGTACAATTAGCCAATGAGTAAGGTAGTTAATTGGATGATAATACTTTTTTACATTATTGGAAAAGTTAAGAGAAGTCTAAATGAGAACCTTTCTTTTTCTTCTTGATTGATCACAAAATTTTGAAAGCCTGTAAAATGAAGTGGAAAGAGATAAAAGTAATCTTATAGAAGATTGTATTTTTTGAGTTGTTATTATGTTAAAAGTTGAGGATTTAAAGCAAAATAAAGTATAGAAATCCACTGCCAAAATTTAAAAAAAAAAAAGAAAAAAAAAAAGGAAAGAAAAAAGAAAAAAAGAGTCACATCATGTTTTCTGTTCTAATCAACTTCTTCATCACAATTTGGCCTTTATAAATTAATGAAATTTGGTTTCAGAATAATTCGGATACAATCACTAAAACTAGTGCCCTCCTATATGAGAGTTGGAATTGGCTTTCCTTGTTGCATGCATGATCTCTCTAACTATATATAGATTGCTTTAGAATTCACTTTCTCATCAGCTGCATATAAGATATGGAGATAGTGCTTTTATCAAATGGATTAATTCCCTCCAGGACTATGTAATTTCATTTGTAACTTTTAGACCCATTTTCCTCATGTGGTGGATGTGTATTGGAGAAATATTAGCAAATTATATAGAACCCAAAAAAAAAAAAAAAAAAAAAAGTTCTAGGAGTATATTATAATATCTTCTATATTTTGGTAAATGCGTGAGTGTTAGAGACCTATGATTTTCCTTTGAAAAGGGTTTTACAAGTGCCGTACCCGAATATAACCTAAAAATTTATTTAATTAGACGATCTCATCACTTTAGTAAAGATATAATCCTCATGGGCGGAGCAACATTTAGGCATTAGCCCAGTGGCGGAGCTACATGTGGCCACAATTTTTTAAAATTTATATAGAAAGCTATCATTTTGTTTTTGTAAAATGTAAATTCACATGTAAATTTGGAGATGGAAACGCACATATAAATTAATTCTTATTAACCACCGTTAGGTGATCCAGTGGTCAACTAGGACCACGGGTGGATCCAGCCTAGTTTTGGGATGGGTCATGGCCCATCCTCAATTTTTTCTTTTTTAAATATGTATAATTTCTACCTTTTACTTACCCTAATAAAAATATTAATGTACAATTAATTTTTATTTTGGCTCACTCTAATAGAAATTTCTGGATCTGCTACTAACTAGGACTCTTGGGTGTATTACTCAAGAAGTCCTAAGTTCGGTTCACCTGGGTTGCTAATAGGGTGGCCACTGAAAGGATTTACTTGACCGTCAGTTACAGGATCCTGAGAAATTAGTTGTGGTGTGCACAAACTAGATCAGACACCCCCGGTCACAAAAAAAAAAAAGCAAATTCACATTTTTTCCTTTGGCCACCCCAATTTTAAAAAATTACACATTCACCCATATATGTGTAAATTTTTAATTTTCCAACCCTTGAGAATTTTCTAGCTCACCCCTGCCTCAGCCCGACTCTTTTTTTTTTTTTTTTTTTAATATATAGACATTTGTCAATTTCATCGTTATAATATAACTTCTCTTTTTGTCCCCCTTAGTTTTTAAATTTAAACTTTGATCCTCATAAATGTAATTTTCTTTGGCCCTCTCATTTATTAAATACAGTAATGTGATGTCCACAACTTAATCTCATAATCTTCTCTCACAACTTCCGACGTAACAGTTTGTAATTAGTCAGCTCGCAAATGTGAAAGCACGACTCATAGCAAGGAGGCGGGATCCATTTGCGAGTTGATCAATTACGAGCTGTCACGTCAATGGTTGTGAGATTGGATTGTGGACTTAACATTACTCTATTAATTATCATTGTGGCTCTCTCATTCATTAAATCTTACATTTTGGCCCTATATAATAATTTTTTTTTTGCTCTGCCCCTGCGTCTCGTGTAAGTATTTCTCAGCTAGATGAAGTCCAGGGACCATATGATATTATACTCTATTATATACTCACATATTATTGGCGACTGAGTAAGCCGACGAATCCACAAAGAAAAGATGTGGAATTTGAGAGTGAATGTATAAAGAACTTGGAACATTATTTTTCCAGGAAAAAAAAAAAAGAAAAGAAAAATAAAGGGCTTGCGGAAAACGTTTGTCCAAGAATCTCGAAAAGAGAAAGTGTAAAATCAGCCAAAGAGACGGGGTTTTGAATCCTTTATATAAACTCGTAATTGTAAAGATAAGAAGAAAGAAAGGCTCCATTTACAGTGAGAGAGAGAGAGAGAGTGGGTGGCAGAGAAAGATAAAACCAACTAATAATAAAAACGGCAATGGCGCCCGTCGGATTGCCTCCTGGTTTCAGGTTTCATCCCACCGATGAAGAGCTTGTCAATTACTATCTCAAGAGAAAAATCAATGGCCAAGAGATTGAACTCGACATTATTCCTGAAGTTGATCTTTACAAATGTGAGCCATGGGAGTTAGCAGGTTTATTCTTCTCTTCTATATCTCATTATTTCCCATCCTCATTGTATATTCCCATGAATTTCGACAAGTTTTCTACTATATCTTCTTCCCAAACCCCATTATTTTTTCTTTCTGTAAATCTCCGTGGCAGGAGAAAATTTTGCACTCGTTTACACGTTTTGATACATACATTGTTGTTGCTGTTGTAGAGAAATCATTTTTACCAAGTAGGGATCCGGAGTGGTACTTTTTCGGACCTCGGGACCGGAAGTATCCGAACGGGTTCAGAACGAATAGGGCAACACGAGCTGGATACTGGAAATCGACGGGAAAAGACCGGAGAGTTTCGTATCAGAATCGAGCCATCGGAATGAAGAAGACATTGGTTTATTACAGAGGGCGAGCTCCTCAGGGAATAAGAACTGATTGGGTGATGCATGAGTATCGCCTTGATGACAAAGAGTGTGAAGACTCCACTGCTGCAATTCAGGTAGTTTGTACATTATACAGTTCAATGAAGCTACTAAATTTATTTTTATTTAATTTAATTTATTATACCTTGAATTTTGTCGCAAATTACCTTAAATAAATACAGGAAAAATTGACTAATGTGATAAATGATATAACGACGGTGCGAATGAAAAAATCTATAAACAAGAATTACTGACGATGTTATACATGGTTTATAAATTTATGAATCCTTAAATTAGGAAAGAATTATTCATTTTTTTAATTTTTTTTCATAGAGAGAGCTTTAAATTTTCAAATATTTACTCTAGTAAATTCTTTTGTGGGTTTTTTTAATAGAAAAAAAAATCTTCTCGAAAAAATAAGATTAATTCTCGTCGATTTAGTTAATTAGTTCTATCAGTTGTATGTCTTGGTGTTCCAAGAGTAAATTTACCCTCATTTTTTTATCGTGATTAAATAAACATATAAACACTTGTCTTATCGGAAATTTACACCGAAAATTTACACCGAATTTAAGTGTCTTAGCCTTTGAGGAAAGCATTTTTTTTTTTTCTAGCTATTTCTTTCACATAAAAATACAAAAAGTAAGGTAAAGCCGTAAAGCTGTATTTATATTATATATATGCCAACCTAAAATACTTAAAACTCTCTAATTAATTCATTTAACACCTTGATTTAAAATTAATATAATACTTATATAGAGAATAATAAGGGAAAGAACGTGAAAGAAAAGTGCATGACGTGCATGGAAAGTAAGGAGTAGTGTTCTAATTTTTTTTTATTTTTTGCTTGTTTATTATTTAATTAATATAATAATATAGGTTAAATTATATAAAAAATGGGTGACATATTCGTTGCTTGTTGAAGCTACTCTTTGATATCTCAATTCTCAAGTGATATAAAAGTTAAAATCCACTTTGTTTTATCTAATGAGACAAAAGTAGTATTCCCCCATATGACTCAATCTCTTGTTCTATAGACATTTTATTTTATACTATTACAATGTTGTTTCTTCATATACTTTATCTTTTAATAACATTCTTTGATCTGTAATTGCGGATTCTATTTGAGAGTATCACATATGCATGACCAGGACTTTGACAAACCCAAAATTATTTATTAAGTTAGGCTATATGCTATATGCTAACCCAATACCCCCAAAAGCAACTTCTCTCTTATCACTTTCATGGTGGAGTAGTGTAAGAATTTGTCGGCTCCTTTTTACTTTATTCCCATCACTAAAAATAACCCTAGATTGTTTTGCTCTTCCTCTTAACCTAAATTTATGATCTCAAATGCCTCCACCGACTCCAACCTAGGTTATATATATATATATATATATATATATTTAGATACACACAGTTTCTAGTATGTAGACATCTTGAAATGTTTAATGTTCGAATCAAAGATGGACGTTTAGTCATTAGCTTTCAGTTATAATGTTTGTGAAAGTTAGTAATTAGGGCTGACATTAATCCGTATGTTAAAAATTTCAAGACATATCTATTGACTCTAACCTAGCTTTTCTATATATACAATCAAAGGTGAATGTCGGTCGTTGGCTTTTGATTTCATGTTGTGAAATTAGCGATTAGAGACTCATCTTTGGCCCGCACGTTAAAAAATAACGGGTTGTGAAGAAACAGTTCGGAAACGGGTGTTTTGGATTTCATACAAAATGCAAAATCAAAGCTGAAAAAAAATATTTAATTTCATATGTCATGCTGTGTTCATGAAGCTTATATCGATATTGTTAGTTAAAGCCCTTTAGTGAAGCAAGATGCCTTCAAGGTTATCCTTGACAAAATCAGCCCCAATTTTTGACCCATGGTTTCCCTATCTTGATCCCAAGCTTTCTTTATACATTCACTTAACTATATATTCTTCTATATATCAATTTTTGAATGGCAGGATTCTTATGCATTGTGTCGAGTTTTCAAGAAAAATGGAATATGCTCTGAAGTAGAAGATCAACAAGGGCAATGTAGTATATCCTTAATGGAGAGCTCGTCGCAAGGCGTAATGACTGATTACGAAACACTGTCGCCGGATGTGCAGCCGACAATAACATCCTCGGCATGCATCGATGAGGAAGATAAAGATGATTCGTGGATGCAATTCATCACTGATGATCCTTGGTGTTCTTCAAATGTCGGTGGTGGTGGTAGTGGTGGTGGTGAAGAAGTTACTCACCATGTGGCATTTTCAAACTAAACTCAAGAGATGAATTAAAAAAAAAAAAAAAAAGAAGGGAAATTGGTGAGGGTGGTGGTGAATAACAGAAATTTGGGTATATTATTTCTTACAATAATATGTCTTGCAATTTTATATTTAAAAAAAAAAAAAAAAAAAAGCTTGAAAAAATTTGTCATTATTTCTCTCATCATATAATTGTTAGATTACGGTCTCTAATTAATTGGATGGATGTAATATATGGTTATATTATTATTAGTTATATTATATGGTTTGGGTGGTGGATTTTATATGAGCCAATTCACAAAATCATGGCTCTAGGGGATCCATTTTTGTAATTTTAACATCTTCTCAAAGGTGTTACTTGTGGAATTAATAAAAGATAAATGGTGTTATTGTTATCTTTATTTTGTTCCAAGTGATTTTTTTTTTTTTTTTTAATATAGGTATTTGATTTGAATATGGTAATTATTTATTTGTTTCTTTTTCATATTGAAAGCGCCTCTATAGTCCCATATTTTATAATTCATGAACTCTTTCTTTTGTACCGAGGATCGTTGAAATAAGCAAGAATATATTATTTTTACGGAAAACACCTTTTATCGATATGTCGATCGAGATACCTGAAAGGGGCAATAGTTCTTTCTCTTGTTCTTGAGTCGATTGGAATGGAATGAGAAATTGATTACTTTGCCTTTTTGCCAATAAATCAGAATGCTTGTAAAAAATTGTAAGATGTAGGAGATTACAATGATCAATCCTTATTGGTTCAATTAAATCCTGAATAATCAAGAATCCCATCTTCTTTTTTGTCAGAAAAATGTGAACTAAATAATTTGTATCTCACTTGATCATTATTCATTGAGACAAGAAAAAAAAATCTTTGTTTGGCAGAAAGAGAATCGATGATAACTTTTTATCTCTTTCATACCCTATAGTAGTATAAATTCGGAACCCAATAGTTAAAAAAAAATTTGTAGGATTTTTGTGAAGAAAATTGATCTTAGGAGTCTCTTCAATAAATAAAAAACAAAGAAAAATAATTTAAGATATTTTTTATGGGTTAAATCACAAAATTATTATTTTTTATCAAATAAAAATAGGCTAAGAGGGTTGGAAATACCAATCCATTAAAATAAAAATTTTACCTTATAAATATAGGTTTAGGGCCAAATCTCAAGAATATTTATTGGATAAACCGAAAATACATACAACCTAAAACCGTGTTTTATATGTTTTAATTTTTTTTTTATGACGATGTTTTATATTTGTTCTAGGAAAATAATAAAGAAAACAAATTTTGATCGTTTACGAAAACAATAATAAACTCTTTTTTAATTAAAAAAAATTAAAGAGGCCCATCTATGTGGACAGAGAGTGAAAATTGGTGTATTTAGCAATTGATTGGATTGCATAAAGAGAAATCTTATTTTTTTGGGCCGATTGGGCCGAAATCCGAAATGGCAAGGACGCAATATTTACAAACAAGCCAGGACATTTACGTAGTTTCACAAAGGAATATTTCTTGTTCGGACAAGCCATCAACTTCTACAAATTACAAGTCACCACCAAAACGAACCAAGCAACCACCCTCTCTCTCTTTTGAAAATCGATGCAGCAAAACCACAACGTATAGGGTTTAAAGCGATACCGTTTCGTGTTCTCCTCTTTCTTCTTCTTCGATTTTCATGGCTTTCCAAGGGAAGAAACTCATCAATGATCCCAACGGTTCGCATTTCCCTCCTCCATATAATTTAATTATATTTAATTTAATTTTTTAATTTGTCAACGCTTTTTTTTACCTTATTTTGCTTTCTGTTTGGTAGGAGAAAGTAGAAAATGGAAATTGAAGGTAGTGTTGTTGTTTTTTTTTTTTTTTTTTTAATGGAGATGAAATCGACTCTGAATTTGAATATTTTAGCTTGCGCGGATTTTTTAAATATTTAATTGTTGCATGGTTTTTAAAGGTGTTGTGGTTTCTGTTTGGTAGCTGAGAAATTCGAAATTGATAATTTCAGCTTTGGTTTTCTGCTGATGAAATTGAGAATTGGAGCGTTCGCTTTTTTCTTTTTCTGAAGATGAAATTAATTTTGATTTTGAATATTTTAGCTTGCGCTGATTTTTTTTTTTTTAATTTAATTATTCTGTTGCATGTTGTTAAATGTGCTGTGGTTTCTGTTTGGTTGACGAGAAAGTAGAAATTGATGATTTCAGCTCTGTTTTTCTGTTGATGAAGATGATTATGATTTCTCTTGCGGGAATTGCTTGTTATTAAAATGTGGATTATGAGTTCTGAGCTTTTACCTACATTATTTTTTGTTTCTAACATTTTCTCAGCATCCTAACATAAATTATATATTAATTGCTCTGTGGAAGACATGAAATGAAAACTCATGTTCTTCATATAATTAGCTAGCTAATGTTTTGCTTATGCAGTAAAAATATATATTAATTGCTCTGTGGAAGATATGAGGATAATGCCAGGACTTTGTTGATTTTGATTACATGTTATGGTTCTGTCATGGTTCCTTTGACAGTTAATGTGATCTGTTATATTGCAAACTGCAAATAGAATTTAGTACTAATGGGAGTTTGGTTTTTTCAGTGTGTGAAAAGATAAAAAAAAGTTGAAGTGCTTATTGTTATTTTTAATTTTTATGATGGTTGCAGATGTGGTGACTGAGTTCATCGAGGGCCTTGTGGAAACATATACTGGTCTGCAGTACCTAGATGGTTTCCCTGAGGTGATGAAATTTTCTAACTTCAGTTTATATGCAATGAAATAAGGCCTTCTATATTATAGCCAAAAGAATGATGGGATGGAGGTTCATGCTCAGAGAACTAGAAATAGTATGACATTTTCCATTTTGTGCTGATACAGGTGAAGGTTGTATTACGTGCTGATGTTTCAACTGCAACATATAACAAAGTTGCAGTTATTTCAGGTTTGAGAAACTGCATATTTCTTTTAAACACTCTTAATTATTATTATTATTATTTTAATTTGGAACTTAAACTACTTGTTTCATAGTTTTAATATCTTCTTTGCCTGTAATTGTTTAATATATAAAGGTGATACTATGATTTTGTACCGCAGAGCTAGTTGTTTCCTTTGATGCTCTTAAATGTACATTTAGTTATTAAAAGAGAAAGGAAAACATTTCAAGTGCTAAATTGTTTGACCATTAGAAATACTAACTTTGTCCTATGATTGGATTCAGAATTGTAGAAACCTTTTATTTTATTAATGTTATCGGTAATACAGGGGGTGGCAGTGGACATGAGCCTGCACATTCTGGTTTTGTGGGAGAAGGGATGCTGACGGCTGCAATTTGTGGAGATATTTTTGCATCTCCCCCAGTTGATTCAATTTTAGCCGTATGCTTTATTTGCCTTTATTCTGCTTCTGTATTTAGCTAATGCCCTGTCAATCATGCCATTCTTCTCTTGGCTGACTGATCTGTTGCTTCTCAACTTTAGGGCATCCGTGCTGTAACTGGTCCTATGGGATGTCTTCTTGTTGTCACGGTACTGTTATTTCGAAACCTCAGATGGTATTTCACCCTTAATCATATTGATACATCCTATAAGATATTTCTATGAGAGATTACTGGTTGTTTTATGTTGAGAACTGCTTTTAGTTTGTCTACAAAAAAGAAAAGCAGAAGAAAGAGAGAGAACCACAACTCTGTAAAATTATGGTAAAAAATTGAGGATTTCTTCATTTTTATTTATTGATTCATAGAGTTGTAATCTTGATGTTGACAGAATTATACCGGTGATCGTTTAAATTTTGGTTTGGCTGCTGAGCAAGCAAAATCTGAAGGTTATAAAGTGGAGGTATGTTGATATTCAAAATCTACTTTAAGTATAGTGGCAAATAAAAATAATGATAATGTTCTTCACATTTGCAGACTGTTATTGTTGGAGATGATTGTGCATTGCCTCCACCTCGAGGCATAACTGGACGAAGAGGTTTGGCAGGCACTATTCTTGTTAACAAGGTTATTTGTCTCTTCCCTTTTCTTTCTTACATATATGCATATAGGGGTTTGCTTGCATTTGCATTTGCATTTACATATTCACACTTCAGGTTTTTTCTACTATCATTTATTTCTGTGAAAGACATTCTTACTTAGTTTCCGTTTTTCTTTGCATTCCATGAAGAATTCAGTATTGAATTTCTTTACTTTCATCTCTAGACAAATTTATCTTTGTATCTGGTTGATTTAGGTTTTTATATCTTTTTCTCCTTTGTATATGCCTGAAATGCTCTTACAATAAATTTAGTTCTGGTTATGCATGTGGAGTAGGAAGCTTTTTGTATTTGCTTTCAGATTCTGTCTGAAACTATTAGTTAATAAGGTCAAACAGGAAAGAAACATAAACTGAATTTATTTTACTGCAATATGTTGCGTTCTTGGCCAGACTTTTATAGTCAACATGATTGCTCTAATGCCTTTTTTTTTTTTCCTCCTAATTACATTTTTAGTAGGGCTCTTGTAATGTTTGTTGACTTGGTCACTATGACGAAAACTGAATCGGTCAATTTCATATTTATTTTTACTAATTCTACTATTTTAAAATCCTTATCCTTTGCAAAATCAGGTTGCTGGAGCTGCTGCTGCTGCTGGCCTTTCTCTTGCTGATGTTACTGCAGAAGCGAAACGTGCATCTGAAATGGTTGGAACAATGGGTGTTGCGTTATCGGTTTGTACACTGCCTGGGCAGGTTACATCAGATCGTCTGGGTCCGGGAAAAATGGAACTTGGTCTTGGAATTGTGAGTTATTTTCAAAACGACATCATGCGTATGAAATAATTAGTTTAGTGCATATAAGATTTATTTGATATGTGTTTAGTGTAATGACTTTTGTCGGGAATAAATTGAATTTCATTCAATGTGTTCAGATTTTGTTACGTTATATCTTGAGTTGATTGCTTACAATGCTGTGCACATTTTTAGTGGCCAAGGATTCTTATGGATCTTTTACAGGCTGCTGCTTATATTTAGTTTTCAGACTTGTAGAGATTTGCTTCCATGTTTACATATTAAACTGAAATAAGATACATTTCTTTTCAGCATGGTGAACCTGGTGCTGCTGTGGCGGACCTTCAGCCTGTAGATGTGGTTGTCTCTCATGTGCTTAAGCAGATATTGTCAACGGTATGCCCAATACTTGCGGAGATATCTCCTTTTACATGATACATTTAGCTTTGTTGATTTAAAGAGAATATAAAGGAAAAAAAGCGAATTTTTAATTTTAAACTTTATTTAACATTATTTCACCAATGAACAAAGTTCCTGGGAAGGCTTGAGAAAAAAATTGATGCCTGCACCCTGTTATTGCATTTTCTTCTGCAATGACTTAATACTTCTACTTCATATAGACACTCTTACTTCATATGACACATTTTATGCCGTATTTTATAGCACAGAATACTAGTTTTTTTTGTTTTTAATTCTTTCTGGTCAATTTTGCAGGAAACCAATTATGTTCCGATTACACGAGGTAATAGAGTGGTGCTCATGATCAATGGGTAGGTCAATGATTTCTTACATACTTTGGGTCAAAATTAACCTATTATGTTGCTGGAACTTTTGACATATTTTCTTTGCTTTTAACATGTGCTTACTCAGCTGAATTGAACGAAAAAACTTCTTTGTAATGGGGTTGTAAGAAGTTAAAAAAAATAGAAAAATCTCAAATTAGTCATGCATTTTGGAAGAAATTACAACCCCATATATTTCTGATTTGTAGTTAAATTTTTGTTCATTCCAAACTCATTAAGGCAGAACTTCTGTCTATGAGGAAAGGTTTCATTGTTATCTTATTATTTTACATGCAGCTTAGGTGCCACTCCTGCTATGGAACTGATGATTGCAGCAGGAAAAGCAGTCCCTAACTTGCAATTGGAGCATGGGCTGGCTGTTGATAGAGTGTACACAGGATCTTTCATGACTTCTCTTGATATGGCAGGTTTGTTGTTTTTTGCCAGCAGCATTGTGTTTAATTAATAATATAATGAAGCTCAGTGCTGTTTTCTTTCAGGATTTTCAATTACTATCATGAAGGCAGATCAAGGAATCCTGCAACGTCTTGATGCTGCAACTAAGGCTCCTTATTGGCCTGTTGGTGCTGATGGTGCGTGGTATTTTAGAATATTGCATTCTTTCTTTGTGTTCTTGAATTCATTTTTGTTTATAAGATTGTCATGTATGAAACTTTCTTTCTGGGACTAGAATCATAAATTTAACCTTTCAACAATAGTGCATATTGTCATAAGGCCTTTATTAAGGATCTTTATCCTTGTATAATTCCAGAAAAAAAATGTCAAAATGAAGTGCTACAGTGATTTTATTGCTGTTGAGCTTAGGAGTTGTCTACTTGCAGGTAATCATCCACCTGCCAAGATTCCTGTTCCAATGCCACCTTCTCGTTCATCAAAGAGTGAGGAGGTTAGTTCCACAAACAAAATTATTTCCAACTTTCATACGTTCATCACGAATATATAATAGTGTTCTCCAAGAAAAGTTGCCCACTCACGAGTGACCTTCACATCTGTTGAGCGTTGATAAGTTCATGCCACTTGTATTATTTCTAGTAGACAAAGTTATTAGCAAAATATTTCCTCAGTTAACTGCTTGTCAGGTTATCTGTTGCAAGATAGCTTCATACTTCTGCCAAAGGTTCCTCTTGTCAAAAAATCTGGACGTACATTAGTTAGAGCTGAGATTCAATGACAATTGAAGATTTGCTAGGCTTCTACTCACAGATGGTCATTTGGAAGAACTGAAAATGGGAGATGAGGAAAGCAGAGAAAATAATTTCCCCCAAATAGTGAATATTAATAACTTGATGAATTTACCCAACAAATCTTCCTCACAAGAATGCCTCCGCTGGATGATTTATTGTATGTCAGAATTTGGGCAGAATGCCTAAGGGTGTGCTGATGAACAATATTGAAGGGAAAGACTATTACTACTGGCATCTATAATGTCTTAATTGTAACTAACAGTGAAAAGTAATACTTGTTTTCTCATAGCTTTATATCAAAGCTAACTGTCCAGTTTGCTTTTGATGATTAGTCATTAAGTCGGCCACTACAGCTAAGTCAAGAAGGACGCATTCTTGAGGTGGCTATTGAAGCAGCAGCTAATGAAGTGATCAATCTGAGGGACAGTTTGAATGAATGGGATAGCAAAGTTGGTGATGGTGACTGTGGATCAACAGTGAGCCCAATTCCCAAACTCTCTTTTCATTTAGATTTGCTGCTTGGTTCATATAGCTTGTTTTTTATATCAATTTATTTGCTTTTGCAGATGTATAGAGGTGCAACAGCAATTCTAGAGGACATGAAAAAGTGGTAAGTTTTTCATCTGTATACTTAAGTTCTTTTGATTGCTTTAAATGTGAAATTGTCTTTCCTATATGGTACATCCGTGCTCTTCCTATCCCCAATCCACCGTTTTGCTTTTACTTTTACTGGCTTAGTTGACAAATCATTTGTCTTTCTTTTCCCCAGTTATCCTTTGAATGATGCTGCAGAAACAGTGAATGAAATTGGAGCTTCTATTAGAAGAGTCATGGGTGGAACAAGTGGAATCATGTACATTTCTTTCTTTGTCTCTGTACTGATTATGCTTTAACATTCATGTCTTGAAGCAATCAATTTTATTCATGTATACTTGAGCAACGTACACTTTTTCTGAAACAGATACAATATATTTTGTAAGGCGGCATATGCACAGTTGAAAGCTAACACAAAGTCTGAGACAGTTGTCACAGCAAAACAATGTTAGATAACTCTCCTCATGAGTTAAGCCTTCTTATGAAATAAGTTTTCTTACTAGCCTACTTTGACTAACTTATCTCTTGATTCAGGGGCTGAAGCTTTTGAAGCTTCAATTGCTGCAGTTAGCAAATATGGTGGAGCTGTTGCCGGATATCGAACATTGTTAGATGCCCTGATTCCAGCTGCATCGGTTCTTAAGGAGGTCAGTTACTACATTGCTATGATACCCATGAACTGTTTTCTTTTGAAGTTGACGTGCTGACTTATTTTGTCCTGACATTTTATATCCAATCAGAGGTTAAATGCTGGGATTGATCCTTCCACTGCCTTTCTTTTATCATCAGAAGCAGCATTGGCTGGTGCTGAATCAACCAAACAAATGCAGGCACAGGTGATATTCTTATTGATCCCACCCCCATATATATCCACATATGCTAAAATCTCTCGAAACAATTGCTTAAAAATGCTGATGACGAAAGTCATCTCTGAGGGGGGATTTGAGATTCTTCTGCATATTTATCACATTGCTTTTTCATTTACTTGTTTGAGATCTAACCGAAAAGCTGATTCAGGCTGGCCGTTCAACCTATGTCTCCGGAGAGATCCTTGCATCAGTTCCAGATCCTGGTGCCATGGCTGCGGCCGCATGGTACCGAGCAGCAGCCTTAGCTGTGAAGGATAAGTGTCAGGCTTCATGACCTGATGCAATTTTCTGCCCCATTTTGCCTACATACTTAACCCAGTGAAGTTTTGTTCTTGGCTACAGATTTTAACCCAGTGATTAGGCTATCCGCTTATGCATTTTTTGTGCGTAAAGCCGAGAAAGCGAGGTTTTTTTTTTTTTTTTTGTTATCGTACCGTATTGAAATTTCTTAGAGAAATGTAACATTTAGAGGTTGATAAACTTCATTACGAATTATATACATTGAAGCAGATGTTGTAACTCAAAATCTTCAAAAAATAACGACTCTTAGACTGGGATCTTATTTGCACCAGCCATATATCATATATGTCATGGTTTGGTACAGTTGACGCTAATCTTGTTTGGCCTATAAAAGATTGCACTATTTTTTCTTTTTCCTTAATGCATCTGTATTCTTTACACAAGGTTTGTCAATCTTCATTCTCAAGATGGATAAATATTTTAAATTAATTTTTAGATGGGCTAATTTCACTCAAATTCTTCCTAGTAATTTACGTTTAGGAAAGTTGCAGGTAGTTTTAGTGATGCAAATTCTTCGGGAAGGCCCGAGGTGCATTCTAACAATGCGAGCATAAGTAAGGGGAAAATTAGGTTTATAACTTTTTTTCTTAATTTTCAACGTGATAATTTGTTATTGATTAATTTATAAATGGACAGATAAAACATTTTTTCACAAACTGATTAATGATGAACTGTCATGTTGAAAGTTATAAAAGAAAATTGTGAGATTAAGTTGTAAACTAAGAGTCCTGAGTTTTAGAGTGTTGGTCTGGGTTTGATTGATGAAAAGGGGTTTTTGAGATAATTATCTGCCATTTTCAAAATTTTATATAATACACCCAGCCCAGCCGGGCCTACCAATGCCCGGATCCGGCCCGGGATGTACCCGGTTTGCTTGTCTAGAATATTTTGAACTAGGTGCCCGCCAAAGACTCCATGCGAAGAGCCTGATTTATCTGTGAAGCTTTTACCATAAACATGCCCGCAAAATGTTCTTCACCACTCTCCGCCACCACCCGAAACTCAACTCTCTCACAAAACCAAATCTCAATCTCACACTCTTCCTCTCAACTCACCAAAACTCTCCAGAGCGCCTCCACAACACTGCCACCGTAACCAAAACCATCCACGAACTCTGCACCCAACACCACAACGTCGACGAGGCGCTTCGCCTTCTCGACCACCTCCGACTTGTCAGTTACCAACCCAATTCCCTCAACATTAACTCCATCATTCACGCCCTTTGCCACGCCCGCCGCTTTTCCGAAGCACACCACCGTTTCCTTCACTTCATTTCGTCCAATTGCGTCCCCGACGAGCGCACCTGTAATGTGATCATTTCCCGCTTGCTGGGTTCCAAAACGCCGCAGAACACTTTGAAGGTTGTGCGTTGTTTGTATGATGTTAAGCCCGAGTTTGTGCCTTCTTTGGGGAATTACAACTGTTTGATGGATCAGTTTTGTGGGTTGTCTCAAGTTGGTGAAGCTCGTAGGTTGTTTTTTGAGATGAAGAGTAGAGGGCATAGGCCTAATGTTGTTTCTTATACTATTTTGGTTAATGGATATTGCAGAGTTGGCGAAATGGAGCTTGCGTATAGGGTGTTTGATGAAATGCGTGAATCGGGAGTAGCTCCCAATTCGTTGACGCATAGTGTTTTGATTGGTGGGGTTTTTAGGGCACGTGACGTTGAGAGAGGAACGGAGTTGATGGGTAAGCTTTGGGAGAGGATGAAGGAAGAAGATGACGCGCATGTGAAGAGTGCGGCGTTCGCTAATCTTGTTGAATCTTTGTGTAGAGAAGGGTATTTTAATGAAGTCTTTAGGATTGCTGAGGATATGCCGCAAGAGAAGAGTGTGAATGAGGAGTTTGCCTACGGGGAAATGATTGATTCACTTTGCAGAGCGGGAAGGAACCATGGCGCTTCAAGGGTGGTTTATATAATGAGGAAAAGAGGATTTATGCCAAGTTTAGTTTCGTATAATTCGATTTTGCATGGGCTTTGCAAAGAGGGAGGCTGTATGAGGGCTTATCAATTGTTAGAGGAAGGTGTTCGATTTGGGTACTTGCCATCCGAGCATACTTACAAGGTTCTAGTAGAGGGTCTTTGCCGTGAATTGGATCTCCACAAGGCAAGGGAGGTCCTCCAGCTGATGTTCAGTAAAGAAGATGTTGACAGGACTAGAATTTACAATATATATTTGAGAGCTCTTTGTCTTGTGAATAACCCGACTGAGCTTTTAAACACACTTGTTTTTATGTTTCAGACGCAATGCCAACCGGATGTGATAACTCTCAATACTGTCATAAATGGGTTTTGCAAGATGGAGAGGATTGAGGAAGCTTTAAAGGTTCTTGATGATATGATGATGGGAAAATTTTGTGCCCCCGATGCTGTGACCTTCACAACTATTATTTTTGGTTTGTTGAATGTTGGAAGAATCCAAGAAGCTCTCAGTTTATTGAATCAAGAAATGCCGCAAAGGGGATTTAGCCCTGGTGTTGTGACATATAATGCGGTTCTGCGTGGTCTATTTAGAGTCCAGCAAGTAGATGAAGCAATGGAGGTTTTCCATTGCATGATAAATAAGGGTGTGGTTGCTGATGTTGCAACTTATGCAATAGTAATAGATGGATTATGTGAGGCTAACCGAATAGACGAAGCTAAGAAGTTTTGGGACGAGGTCATCTGGCCCTCAAATATTCATGATAACTATGTTTATGCAGCTATGCTCAAAGGGCTTTGCCGCTCTGGTAAATTAAATGAGGCTTGTCATTTTTTATATGAACTTGTAGATTCTGGAGTCTGTCCAAATGTTGTGGGCTATAATATTGTGATCGACAGTGCTTGCAAGTTAGGCAAGAAAAGAGAGGCCTATCAAATTCTAGGAGAAATGAGAAAAAATGGAATGAACCCGGATGCTGTAACTTGGAGGATTCTTGAAAAGCTACATGGCAAAATAAGGAAATGAATTAGTTTAAAATTAAGCTCAGCCCGATCCAGGGAAATCATATAGAATATGGAGATAACTCAACCCCAATCAGTCCGGCTAAATTTGGCCAAAAGAAGGAACAGAACATTTGGGACGAATATCTTAATTTGGCTGTTAATGCACCTCAGAAATGCAGTGGGCGGAATCCATATGAGGTGAGAAAGTTCTTCTAATTGCTTTGGTTAATTTTACACCATAACAATAACTGCTTACAAATAATCTGTGTTTTTGTTTCCGGATCAAGCTTGATTATAGCGATGGCATTCAACGAAACAATCAGGTAATTTTATCTCCTTCTAGGGCAGCCAGTAAAATAGACATCTTAGACAGTCTGTCTATGTAAATAGTTGGAAAATTTCATCAAATTTTTGGGGATTAGTTTGTGCTTTTCTTGATGGCAGTGGAATCATCTCATCCCACCAAAGGCCTTCTCTAACACATTCAAGGAAATTTTCTTTTTACTTCACTATCAAGGAAGTTTTTTTCTATCTAGGGATGGCAATGGACCGACGGGGGCTGGGATCATCATCCTGTCCCCAAAAGAACTGATTTGGGGATCGAGTTGAGTCGGGGATACCTCATATTAAAGTTAATCCTCGCCCTAACCATTTTTTTTTTTTTGGTTATTATGAGTACGGGATTCCTTTTTTTTTTTTTAAATAATTTGTAAATTATTTTTTCAATTTTGTAGGGATAACATTACTCTTTTGATTGATTGTTACATCATTTATCCTTAATAAATAAATAGTTTTTTCTATATGCATTCTTCCTTTTATCGCAAGACAATCAATTTGTTTTAAAAAGTTGGTAAATGTAATTGTAATGTTATTTTTTCTATTAAACGTGATCATTTGTGGATAGACCCGATAGTTAGGATTCAATTAGAGATAATATGGATGGATGTACGATCATAGGTTTAATTCTCATTTGAGTATTCTTGATTTAAGTAAAAGATCATAACAGTAATTGCTATACTAATCTCTTTTGAAAATTTGGCTCGCTGACTAAAAAGAAAAACGTTTCATCAAAAAATTATATCACTTACATTGCAACTTTAGGCCTAAACTTAGCTCGGCCCATGATATTTCATATTTGCTCTCTTAATTGCATTTAAAACTAGTAAAAGACTTCTAATGGGCTGCCAACACGTGGTGTATTTGTACCCGTGACTTTTTGTTGATTTTTATTTTACATATATTAATATCTTTTTAATCCGTCAACGTAAGGAGGCTAAGGTGGTAATTTAATATATTTTTCAGTTCCATTTTTTTAACTCTCTCACGGTCTCACCATTATTCTTAAGTTCAGATCATGCACAGCATCCGTAAAGACAGCCTGAATGATGGAATTACTCTTTTGTCCTTGGACTTTTTTGTACTGGAATTGGACCCATCGAGTGGGTCACTGAATCACCGTTTAATATTTGAGTTAACACGTGGCCACCGTCAGATCTCACGAAAGAATCTGATTCTTGCTCGAACGCGAAGCTAGTAATCTCTATAAGAGTCGTTGGGTCAACATATATTTTCTGCGCTAAGCTCAGCTAAGAGATATTTTTCAATTTTCTTTCAAAGGCTCTGTAGAAATTTAAACGAAGAAGAAGAAGAAGATGACTGAGCAACTCACCGAGGAGCAGATCGCCGAGTTCAAAGAAGCCTTCAGCCTCTTCGACAAAGACGGCGATGGTAACCTTATCATCATTCTTTTGTTATTATTATAAAAAAAAAAATTGAGGCTCAAAGCAGCATGATACATTTATTTACTATCGTGTTTTTGAGTTGCTGGATCTTCACGACCAGTTCATATTTTTCGTCATTCTTTTGTTAGGTAGATTTGTGCTTTGTATTTTTGAATTCTTTTGTTATATATATAAACTCTAGACTCAGTACTTCGTAGTTTTGAATTACTGGATCTTCACGAGTTCATCTTTCAGAGTTCTTTTGTTATGTAAATTCTAGACTTAGTGCAACTTGAAACATTTACTTTCGTATATTTGGATCACTGGATCTTCACAACGAGTTTATAATTTTTCGTTTTTCTTTGTTATATGAATTCTAGGCTACACAAAACATGAGGCGTGTGGTTCAATCTTTTTTGAATTACTGGATCTTCACGAGATTAGATATGTGTTCATATTTTTCATCATTCTTTTGTTATATATAATTCTAGGCTCAACACAACAGGAGAGATGTAATTTGTGTATTTTTTAATTAATGGATCTTCATAACATGAGATACCTGTTCATATATAAATTCTAGGCTTGGTTTCTGTGTTAATATAAATTTTTGAGCATTTTTTTCTTAATTAACTTGAGATTAATTTAAAGTATTCGCTACTTATTAAACCTACAGGTTTGATTTAAAATTAGGCATAAATTTCCGGCCCTTTTTTTTAATCTTAATCTGAGGGATTAGAGTTTCTGAGTTGACAATGTTGAATTTTATCGATAACTTAAAAATGTCATTTATAGTATTTCGTACATAATGTTAAAGTTATAAGAATCTGGAAAAAATGACTATTTTTATAGGTTGTTCTGAAATTATGATATGTTTGTATAGGTTGTATCACTACCAAAGAGTTGGGGACAGTGATGAGATCTCTGGGACAGAATCCAACTGAAGCTGAACTTCAAGATATGATCAATGAAGTGGATGCTGATCAAAATGGGACTATTGATTTCCCTGAATTTTTGAATTTGATGGCACGGAAAATGAAGGTAGTTCAGTTCTAAATATGTCAATCTTATAGTGTCTGTGTGCTTGTCATCGCTCCAGTTATTTTATCGACTATGCTTCCTTGTTTTGGATGAATGTTTTGATTTTCTTGATACAGTTGTTTACATCATTAATGTCAAATTGCATATTGGAATTGTTTTAAGTAGTCATATCAACTTGATGTTGACACTTGACAGTTCCCTAGTGCCATTTGAACTTCTAACCAAATTATATCTGTTGGGCTTTTCTATGTTGCTAACTTGATAATTTTGGCACTAGACTTTTGTTGTCGACCATTGTGATTGTGACATTGAAAGTCAACTCATGATGAACTAGTGCTTTCCGGTTTGGATTAATTCTTTTTCTTTTAAAAAAATAAAAATAAAAAACAGAGCTATTGTGGAGTGACAATAACAGACCTTGTACTGATAGTCTTGATGGTGTTAAATATTTCTATAATTCTGTTACATATAATGTGTCTTTATACATGATAGACCAAACTTCACTGAACTGGTACAAAAGCATGGTGAAAGCATATAGACTGCTCTAGCGTATCATGACAATTGATAGATGATGCCTGTAAGTCGGGGTGTTCTGTAGTTTTTATTTCATCGAAGCAACTAGCTATGTTTTTTCTGATCCTCTGGTGCATTAGTTGTGTTGTGGCTGAATAAAATCTTTACTCTTTGAAACCAAATTTCATGATGCCAAGGCCAAAGATGATGCCACCTTTTAGCAAGAAAGTCTCTTATTCTCAATCTTTCTTATGATGTCCTGCATCATCACTTTTATTACCGTGGCTTATGTCTAGCCACTGTAACTGCAACAAAGTTATGAGAATCCTTTCTTCACAAATATTCCTTTTTCACTTGAAATTTTATACCTCATAATGATTATTTTGTGTTTTTAGTACCTATTAATTGGTATAAATATTTCTAGAGTTATTGGGATGTAGCCAAATTTTTTATACTTGAACTTATCATAATGTCTGTATCAGTAAAAGTTGTAATTGGATTTTATTGTGTTTATTTTTTTTCTGAAGGACACTGATTCTGAGGAGGAACTGAAAGAAGCCTTCAAGGTTTTTGACAAAGATCAAAATGGTTTTATTTCTGCTGCAGAGGTATGTTATTAGTAGTAATGTTGACATTCCCAAGCCCTCCCCCATTTTTGTTTATCAAGAAAATCTAGATAATACACCAACTTGTTCCCATTCCTTTAAGGAGAAACAATCTAAATAATACCTATTAATTAATACAGAGACCAAAAAATAAATAAAACTGAAAAAAGAGAAGACTGGAGGAAGAAAGGAGATAGTAATGTGATTGAACTGAATATGAGACACTATTACTTTTTAGATCTGTGTATGTAGATATTCAGTTTAAGAAAAAATTCCTATTTTGGATTTGTTTACCTAGTATTAATGGTTTCTGTGACTTTGAAATTGTGCAGCTTCGACATGTCATGACAAATCTTGGAGAGAAGCTGACAGATGAAGAAGTGGAGGAGATGATCCGAGAGGCAGATGTTGATGGTGACGGTCAGGTGAATTACGAAGAGTTTGTTAGGATGATGCTGGCGAAGTGATTGTAGTTATTTTGGGGAGGACATGGTAGGGATATAAGATTTACCCAATTATATGTCATAGTAGCTGTATCTCTTGTTCTACTTTTTTTAATTTCCCTTCTAGTCTTTGTTGATTTGGATTTCTTACCTGTTATGCTTGGTTGAATTGGAGCTCAGTTTTATTTTACTTGCATTATAAAGATTATATCTATATTTATCTCGGCTTTCGTTTTCTTGCTCTGTTTCCTATTGAAAGATGCAATTTGTCTCAGTTGTGGCTATTGTTGTGTCTTTTGAATTGGCTCTAACTCAATGGCTAGATTTTGTGTCGGATGGGTGCTATAGCTTGTTCACATTTCAAATTGGCGATTCCTGTTGTGACACTCCTTGTTGCATATATTTCAATGTTATGCCGGTTTTGATACTGTAAAAGTCTTAGACCCAGCAGGCCTTATTTTATGCAACTGTCTTCGACTCTATGAGCTTAACTTCTTTAGTGCTGTATACTGTTACTGCTGCTTTTTCACCATCAAAAATCTATGGTTTAATTTACATGGGAAAAGTTCTCCTTCCGGCATCGTAAGTGTTTCGGCAATTAAAGTCGCTATTACCAAGTCCATATGAGTCGAGGAGTCAACTTTGAATATTTTCCATATGTCCAGAAACACAGCACATGGTTTTGACTGATTGCAAAACCTTGCTTTGTTAAGTTAGGATTCAAAGTAAAGCCCTAATTTATTCAGGATTATGACCAAATTTTAGTGCAAAAATCTACATCACTTGTTATGAAGCTTCTGAGAAAGAGAAATCTAGAATATATATAAACTATGAATCATTGAACGAGTAACATTTTCAATCCATGAGAAGAACAAATAAAACACCCACAATAACTCGAACATTTTGAGTCCACCCAAATAACCCAAAGAGATGGTGCATTTATTATTTATTTACGGTAATTTTATGAATAACAACATGATTCGTTGTATTTTATAAATAAAACCTAAACAAATCTCCATCAACCTGGTTAACTTTTTTCCTTCTTTTGTAACTTTTTCATATAATTAATTATATAATTTTTTTTTTTAACTTTTTCCCCTCTTTTATAACTTTTTCATATAATTAATTAATTAAATTTTTTTTAAATTAGAAATCCCTAAATTCAACTTATAACACCTGGAGAACATCAACGCAGGGTTTCTCTCTGGGTTTAAATAGAATTCACTACAAAAAACTAGCGAATGAATTCAATTACATATATACATCATAATATTCTGCCAACTTAATTATCATTGGATGACCCAACAGGGATCAACTATGACTTTTGGGTATATTATTCAAGAAGTCCTGATTTCAATTCATCTGGATTGCTAATAAGGATGGTCACTAAGAGGATTTACCTAGTTGTCAACTTCAAGACCCCGAGAGATTAGTTGAAGTCTGTGCAAGCGGGCCCGGATAGCCCTGGTCACCACACGCAAAAAAAAAGAAAAAAAAATCCACCAACTTGATATTGTGAAACAAATTCAACTTCTAGCAAAGATAATAAGAGCAAATCACATACGGTAATTTCTCTGTAATCGCTAACAATATTCATCACAAACTAAAAAGAAAAACACTTATTATTATTATTTTAAATTTTTCTTTTTAACAAATTACACCATGATGCTCATACAAGAAGCAAAAAAGGAATTAAGTAGAAATTAAAAAAAAAAAAGGATCAGAAATTACACACACAACAACAACAACAACAAAAAGAAAAGAAATTAATCTCCAATTTGTCCTCTACTGATCCGTTGTAAGAGAAGAAGCATTTCCAGTTGAAGCTGAAGAAGAAGAAGAAGAGTTCTTATGATTATGCATCCACACTTTGAAAACCTGTCTACTCACTCCAACTCCTCTGCAAAATTTCTCAACTTCATCTTCTTCATCTTTTCTTTGCAATTTCCACCCCAACTTCTCCGCAAACCCCAGCATTTTCTCCTTCTGTTCCGAGCTAAACTTGGTCCTGAACCTCTTTTTCCCACTGCTCTCCGGCGACCCCACCTCCACCTGCACCCTCCGGCTCCCCCCTTCAGTGTACTCCATTATCTCCATTGTGGTGGTGACGTCGCTGCTGCGCGTGTAGCTGAGCTTGCGGTGGAAGTTGCGGTGGCACCCACATGCAGCGCAGTTTAGAGAGGTCGGTGACGAGTCGTCGAGGGTGAACTCCCCGCAGCCGTCGGTGGCGTAGCTGCCGAGAGTCGCTGCATGGTTCCTTAAACACTCTCTGTAATTGTGCTGATATCTCTCCATCCCTCTCCCTCACTCTCTTTCTTGGTTTTTCTCTTTGCTTGAGTCTAAAGAGTTTTTTTTTAAGTGTTTGTATTTGAAGGGTGAAAGGTTATTTGACCATACATGCTCTGAATTTTAGGACAGGATTATCACATCAGTTTATATTAATATTTTTACATACTCAAATTCTAATAGGGTTTAGAAGTTGTTTTTATAATATATTAAAATTCTAACTATCAAATCGATCTTTCAATGATTAATAAGTGAATCGTTGGTTAAGAAATTGAAATGATATAATAAATGAGTTGTTAGGGTTGGGAACAATAAAATATGGGTTGGGGAGAAGCATAAATATGATTAAGATTGGGATGACATTTTGCACTTTAAAATGTTGGGGAATTCTATCACCACAACCACAACCTCCACGACAAGCCACAAACATGTCACATCCACATTGAAATTTGCATTCTTTTTATTTTATTTATTTAATTCAAACCAATTAAATACTACAAATATTTGTGTAATTAATTTTTTTTTTTTTTTAAAAAGACCATGATAAATTAAAGTCTTGGATTGTGTAGGTTTGATTTAAGGAAATAGATGAAAGGTAAACCCAAGGGGTTGGCGGTCTAACGGTCAATAATATTTACTCAATTTCTTGAGTTTTTTTGGCTCAAACCTTAAGGACCATTTATCATATAATAATGTATCTTATTTGGTTTTTTAGACTTATAGGGTGTTTAATATGTCTTAAAGATTAGTTGAGATAAGTATAAACTGGTTCGGACACCGCAGTTATAAAAAAAAAATGAATGAAAGGTGAGTTATATATACCCGGTTACCAAAAAAAAGAAAAAAAAAAATGGATGAAAGGTGGGTTATATATAGGATGAAATTTTGATAAATTTTATGAAGGGGTTTAGCAATTTTCATATTTTTAACACGAATTTTAGATAAATTTTAAAAGTGGTGAGATTTGTTTGTATTATTTTATTTCTATTCAAATCTAATTAAGTATTATTTTTGACATAAATGTTTCAAGCATTAAAATCACAACGAAATGACATTATTTGTTATATCATTTCAGGTCACGATTTTATCATGAATATGTAGATTTTAACAAAGTTAAAGAGTTTTATCAATTATTGTTCTAAACAAACGTGATTCTGATAACATAATAACAAAGTTCAGATAGAATTCACTTTTAAAAACTAATACAAAGGAAAAAAGAATCCAATTATAAATATACACTATAACAATCTATCAAATTAATGATGACAGATAAATATAACTTATGACAACAAAAATAATAATAACAACAGCAATAATAATACCACTAAATATAAGTTTTATTTTCTTGTCATTCATCGTATAAATATAATAAAATAGTGAGACTATCTAATATAATATTTACAAAAAGTTAAATATATAATAAATAGGAATTCCTTAATTGTAAAAAAAAATAATAATAAGAGGTCATAAATAATAATAAAAAAGGTGAATTTAAAAGCTGTAGAGGGGCCCATGAAGAGTATGGGGGGTTGATTCAATAATTGACTTCGGGAACAGAGAAAATTAAAGTCTTTGGGAATTTCATAATTGTAAATTTTACAATAAGCCTTTGCCAGTTCTTCAGTCTTTCTGTTCTTGCATGCACTTCACAAACTATGTCCTACTGCTCATTCAGAAGAATCTTAGGTCTATACTGCACTTTAAATCATGATTGTTTGTATCATACAATCACTGTTACATATCATATGATACAATTTAATATATATTAACGATATATATTAAATATAGATAGTATATTTAAAAATATCTTTAAAAAAATTTCTGTTTTTACATGCACTTCACAAATTATGTCCTACTGCTCATTCAGAAGAATCTTAGGTCTGTATTGAACTTCAAATTAACTATTTCTTTTTAATTTGAGGATAAAACTATGATGTTAGTTGGGGAAATTAAGTCAATGCAATCAAAATTTTAACTTTTTAAACGATCTTTAACATGTGTAATGCGGACACACGTTAAGACGACTTTAGATGAGGATGGTGTGAAATGTAAGAAAATAGTGTGAGAATAAAATTAGACATTATTAGGATTCCTCAACACACATGATGTTAGGTGGGAAAATTATGTCTATGGATACAATAAAATTTTTAACGATCTTTAACACATGACGGTGTAGATACAGTTTAACTCGACATAAAATAAAAATGAATCTATAATGGAGGGTGGTGTGAATTGCAAGAAACATTGTCAGGATATAATCAAAATTTTAGCTTTTAAACAATCTTTAACATATGCATTACGAACACACGTTAAAACGACCTAAGATAAAATGAATACAATACGAACACATGTTAAGATGACCTAAAAATAAAATGAATGTAATACAAACACACATTAAAACGACATGAGATAAAATGAATGCAGTGCGGACACATGTTAAGATAACCTAAAGATAAAATGAATACAGTACAGACACACGTTAAAACGACCTGAGATAAAATGAATGCAGTGCGGACACATGTTAAGATAACGTAAAGATAAAATGAATGCAGTATGGAGACACATTAAAACGACCCAAGATAAAAAGAATGGAAGATGAGAGGAGGTGGGGTGGAATTGATGAAAAGGGGTGAGGTTAGGTGGGGAAATGGGGGGCAGAAGTTTGCTGGTTATTCACTTGATATGTCGGGGAAACGTTCTTAAGTCTTTAGTGACCATTTATTTTGTTTCCTTTTCAGTGTCAAGTCACCATTCTATTTAAATTTTTTTTTTTTTTTTTTTTTAATTTATGTGACCACAAACTCCACTTACCCACTTGAATAGAAATTTTTTTTAAAAAAATAATGAAGAACCCTTATCTAAATCCAATTTGTGTCCACTATCCATATGGGCTTGTGTCCCAAAGTCTATTGACTTACTTTGAAAGTTGTTATTATAGTCCTGATGGCCGCGGCGATGGGTTATTATAAGATAGTTTCTTTTAAAAAATAGTTCAGATATATGTAACTTAGTCTAAACACTTCCATTAACGAAAAGAAAAAAGAAAAATTGTTTTCGAAAACAATTTTTCAAACGCAATCCTAAAAACTAGTGTAAGATTGAGAAACAATTCACAGTTTTCTATAACTTTGAATATGAAAACAAGTTTAAAATATTATATTAAACGTACTTTTAAATATAAAAAATATTAAAATATACCTCAAAATTTTGAATCGTATTTTAGTTTTATGAAATTTATTCTTGAATCACAAATCAAACAAACAATCTCCCTATAGTTATTTAAAAAAAGTGCACATAAAAGTATTAAAAAACCCTTTGATATGTAGAAATATGTAATAACTTTTGAAAATAATAGGAACCTGATAAAACCCTATTTTGAGAATTTAATAGTTTTTATTATATGGCTAAGAGTGTTAGCTTATGAGATTAAAGTTTATTTTAATGTTCTTGTTTGGTTATTTTTATGTTTGTATCATTGTATTTTGTATGTTTACAAATATATAAGTTTTTGGAATTATTTTTCTATTATAATTATTTTATTTTCCTTCACAACTATGTTTTTGATGATATAAAAAAAATATTTATAGATTAAGATTGGAGAATGATTAATTGAACTATTGAGGTTGATTTAATTTGGTTATTAATCTAGTCAAGCTAGTTAAATTTAGGGTAAGATACACTTACCGATTCTGCATACCGACTTCCCATCCTGATTGACGTGGAGTGCGACATGATCAGGCCAGAATCGGTAAATGTAACATTTTCCTTAAATGTATTAAATTACTTGACAAATGCTTGAACAATTAATGAATACGAAATTTTTTAGGTGTAGACGTAAAACCTAAAAATTATCGTATATTATTTAATAATATATGAATTTTTTTGTTTTTTGTTTTTTAATAAATTAAATTAATATTGGACTTCGTCGAGGTTGCATTGAGAAGGAAGCTGAATGGCTTGATCGAAATCGATTCCAAAAATACTCATCATCATGGTTTTGTCTTTGTATTCACAGAAGCAATTCAAATGATCAGGCCGAGCAACCAGGAGACGAAGGAGACTTGGGGATCTTGCAATACCACGGCAGGTTGACATTCCTCTAGCTCTTCCTTGGTCATGCCGCAGAGGCCTTCCGCTTGTTCGGAGAGTAGACCGGCAAAACGGGTGGGTGGGTCGGCACGGTCGGTAAAACTAGACGGGTCTAAACGGATATATACGGGTCCAATATTTTGGACCCGTGCCCTACCCTATACGGGTACGGGTGGACCGTTTTTTCTCTCTCCAGCTTTCGGTTTTGACAGTTTCACCCCTAACAGTTTTCAATTATGACAATTACACCCCCAAAATTCCCGCAGTTTTAATTTTTTACATTTACACCCCCTAAATCAACTACTCTAAATTCAATTCAATTAAGAATATAAACAAATATGAACCAAAAAAAACAAATAACACATAAACAAACAATAACATATAATACAAAATTACAAATACCAACCAAAACAAACAAATACAAAATCACTAATACACAATTACACATAAACAAACCAAATAAGTCAATAAACTATAAATACCAATTAAAATAAACAAATACATAATCCAATATTCAACAAAAAAATTCTTAAGACAGCAAATGTTCATTCCACAGTGGGTGTGATAGAGTCTCTTGATTCCACGGTCTCGAGATCAGTCAATGGCACATCAAGATCATCATCCGAATCATCTTTCACCTCATTATCTACAAAACAATGATCAACTATAAATATTAATAAATGTAAATAATAAAATATACGAAATATTATGTTAACATGTTACCTTCAAACTCATATCCATATAGCCAAGTTCGAGTGCATATTTTTTTTGTTGCTACTATATCTATCTACTATGATGGAATTCTAAATTAATCACATGGCACCTCATGTGCAATTTGCCAAATTGCTTATCTACCAATTCTCCTTTCATCCTCTTTTAAATATTTTTAATCTTTATTAAAAAAAAAAAAAAGAATATTAAATGTATTGACATTAATTTTGGTTGCACCACAGAAAATGAAATTGAATGTTGAAAATATTTCCAATAGAAGTGGAGTTTGTGTGTACAACGGGAACATGATACATTACCAACAAAACCAAAAACACTCTATGACAACAAAGTTCATAGAGTATATAGCAACAAAGTTCATACATGATACTCCCAATCCTCATTTATATTTTATACCCATCTATTACATTATACATACATGATACATCCCTCGCTCAGGATTTAGATTACAAGGAGAAGTAAGCAAACTGCAAAATACCCATCTATTACATTATACATACATGATACGTCATTGATACCCTTACAAACACTAATGCTCATGATATTCAAAGATGAAAATAAAACTAAAAAATAATTAAACAAAGCAAACTGCAAAATACCTCTTAAATAAGAAATTTCAAAATCTGTAATGAGTTTGAAATTTGTAACTCCTTCAGCTTAGAAAGCCCTGAAAAAGGTGGAAAATTAGAGGTTAAATAAATTTCCGTTTAGGGGATAAAGCAGCATTTATACAAGTCAATTTTCCGCATAATTGCATTCGGCAGCTCACTTTCCAAATCTACAAAGATGTTTAAAGAAACATATCGAAGCGTAACTAAATTATGTGTTTCAAAGATATACACACTCCTAGCCAACGAAGACATTTGATCAATGCTCAAACCAAGCTTATAGCACAATCTAGAAAGGGCAAATGAACACATCAAACAAGAAAGAAAACAAAGAAGAAAACTAAATGAAGACATCAAAGAGACTAGGGGAAATGTGGTTTACATTAAATGAACACATCAAACAAAGAACAAAACTAAATGAACACATCAAAGAGACTAGGGGAAATGTGGTTTACATTAAATGAACACATCAAACAGCAGCAAAACTAAAACCCATAGTCTTTTGTAATTTTGCCTTTCAACAAAATCATCCCCCTAATGATTTTTTGGAGCTCTCAAGCAAGGTGGTAGATTATGCCAAAGGCAACCCATTGGCTCTTAAAGTATTGGCTTCCTCCTTACACAAAAAGAGCAAACGACCTGGGAAAGTGCATTGAATAAATTAAAGAAGATTTCTAATCCTAAAATTCATAATATTTTGAGGACCAGTTATGAATTTCATTAACTTTGTTTTATGTATCAGATCTTTAATAAAAAATCAACCCTAGATAAATTTATCTTCACTTCACTATGCGTTTTATGCTAATTGTTATTTCTTCTGCTTTGAAGGGAACTGATGCAATTGAAGGCTTGTTCCTAGATATGTCTAAAATCGAGAAATGCATTTAAGTTCAAGCCTTTACAAATATGCGTAATCTTAGGCTTCAAATTCTATGTATCGATCGGGCGAGGGGGCTTTGTAAATAACCCTAAATTGTGTTTTCCCCAAGGATTAGAATATCTGTCTGATGAGTTAAGATACCTCTATTGGCCATAGATAACATAAGAATTACTTCACTGACAACCCCAACATCATACTACGCTAAATCTACAATTTCTTCTGAAGTAAAAATTTCAATAACAACGGTTTGAGTGGGACTGAGATGGAGCCATGGAGGTGAAGAGCTGTGGGAGTCGTAAAAAATAAAAAAATAAAAAAATTAATCGAAAAGGATTTGTTTTTGAAGAAACCTGTTTTTGACGAAGTGACGATGCGGCCACGATCTGAGACTGAGAGATCAGAGATGAGATGTTCAGATGAGAATGAGACTGTGAGAGGGAGGCGTGACCGTGATGAGTCTGATGAGTGATGACTAATGAGATGCGTGAGAGGGAGGCGTGACTGCGTGAGTGTGAACTGTGACTCTATGAGAGGGATTCGTGATCACTGTGACTCTGTGAGAGGGAGGCGTCAGGCGTGAGAGGGAGGCGTGAGACTGTGAGAGGGAGGCGTCACCGCGTCAGGCGTGAGAGGGAGGCGTCACCGCGTCAGGCATGAGAGGGAGGCGTGAGCGAACTGTGAAGTCTGTGATAAAAAATTTTAGGGCTTCATTCAGTTCAGAGTCTTCAGACATTGAAAATTTGAAATGAAGCCTTGGCAAATACGGGTGCCCGCGGGTTCACCCGTATGACCCGTGATTAATTGGGACCGCACGTACTATATACAAAAAATGGGTTTAATTTCGAACCCACCCGCATTTCATATTTTTTACCCGGGTACGGACCAACCCGCGGGTCCATACCCGTTTTGCCAGGTCTAGCCGGTAGGGGCTTAAATGCAACAAATAAAACCATCACCATGGCAAAGATGGCAAAAACCTTCTTTGCGCATGCCTCCCTCTTTTATGTTGTGTTTGCTCTATGGAGAGGGAGATGTTAGGGTGTTATTATATAAAGTGTTGAAGAGATATTTTAGGTTTTTTTTTTTTTTTTTTTTTGCATTTTCACCCTTTGCTGAAGACTATGAGATGTCAAGTTAACACGTATGATATGCACTCGTCCTATCATTAGTCTGTAGTCGTATATATTTCTATTGTACGAAAGGCTTTTTAATGACACTATCACAAAAAAATTTGCGAAATTACTATAGATAAATACAGTTTATCAGATAATTTGGTTGAATTACATCTTCTTTTCAAATATTACATCCCAAAAAACATTAAAAAAAAATGTTATAAATCATAATATTAAAAAAAAAGTGGATCCAAAGAGTATATTAAAAGATACAAAATTTATGGCTGTAATAAATAGAACAAGATTCTCTCGTGACTTTTATCTTACCAAAAATAAATATTGTCATCAATGGATAATAAGATAAGAAAATAAAATTATAAAGAAAAAAAAGAATAAATTTTCAGTCTTGGGTATTAACCCTTATAATGGAAAAAGTATTTCAGGTTAATCTTAATATATTAGCTTAATATATTGTTTTAAGAAGAATCACCCGATAGATTTATACCGTCATTAATGACTAATGAGCACTATATATTTATAATAATATTAAATATTAAAAAATAACAAAATGGCCCTTTTGTGCCTCGCCACTCTGGGTCGAACCGAGCAAAAATCTTGAAACAGTAAGCTTCTCAAACTTGACATTCTTGACTCGAATCTTTAGCATTTGTTATTATTTTTTTGTTTATTTTGTTTTTTTGAACTTGTAGTAGTGACCCAGATGGATTTTAGTTGAAATTTTTTTGTGGGTGTTTAATTTTTATCTTTGTTTCACTAATATTGTTGATTTGTTTTTGCTTGAGCTCCAACATATGATTTTGTTTGATGTTTGGCTTCATTTTGTTTCTCGGTTTGCTAGGTGAAGGGGGTTTTGCGGATGGATTGTGAGAAAATTTGATAAAGATTGATTTGGGTTTGCAGTTTTTTAGATTTGGATTTGTTGGTTTGGTATAATGGATGGAGATAATAGTTTGAATATAAGTAATTGGGGTTACTATGAGCCAACAAGCTCCTTTAAAGGTCATATGGGTGGACAGTTTTCGTCATTGGGTATGCCCGACAAGCCTCTTGTTGGTGCTCGAAATGCTGCTGCAATGATGGCTAGTGCCACTGGAGCGCTTGACGAGAGGGATGTGTACTCGATGGGGTATTTGAGGGATGCTTGGATTAGCCGGGAACGGTTTGTAAATGTGTTGCCTGGAAATTTTGACTATGGCATTGTGCCGGAGACATCCACAGATCATTGTATGCAGATTAATCAAGTAACAGAGTGTAGGGATGAAATGATTAATCAAGTAGAAGAGGTGGTCTGTCAAAAGGATGGTGGGGGTACCAGGAAAAGGCAGGGCCCCAAAGCACCTAAATCTCCAAAGAAAGCTAAGAAAGGCCCTCAAGTGCTGAAAGGAGAGAATGGTTCCACGGCTCAACAAGCGAGGTCAAAAAGGAAACCTGCAGAAATTATGATAAATGGGGTTGATATGGACATTTCTAGTATTCCCATACCGGTTTGCTCTTGTACTGGGACACCTCAGCAGTGCTATCGCTGGGGCTGTGGTGGGTGGCAATCTGCATGTTGTACAACAGCGTTGTCATTGTATCCCTTACCAATGAGTACCAAAAGGCGAGGAGCAAGGATAGCTGGGAGGAAAATGAGTTTAGGAGCTTTTAAGAAGGTTTTGGAGAAACTTGCGGCTGAGGGTTATGACTTCTCTAATCCAATCGATTTGAAGACTAATTGGGCTAAACATGGTACAAATAAGTTTGTCACCATCAGGTAGATGTACTTCTTGGATCCTAATATCTGTATCCCCATGTATTTGGCATGTTTCTCATGTAAATATATGTATTTAACTATCTGCTGAATTTTCAGAGGTAGTTTGTAGTCTTTGAATTTTCTCAGGCACGTGGAATGTTCTTTGACTTGTGCCTTTTCGGAATGTATCTGGATATGCTCTTTACTGTTTGTAGTTTAGGAACATTGATCTTATCAGATGTTAAGAACGGAATGTAGTTGTGAAGATTATTTTTTTCCTTGTAGCTGCAATCCTTTTCTTCTCTTGACCTTAGCATGCAATCGAAAATACATTTTGTCTCACAAAAATATATATTTCATCAAGTTTTTGTTTGATGATCTGCACCTGTACATAAGTACTGATTAGTTTTGACATAGCGTTCTTTATAAGTTTAAACATGGTAGGATTTTTATTGATTAGATAAGTTATAGATACAAATTGTTACTAGATTGGAGCCATGAATTTAGTCATCGAAGTAGTTTTGTTTAATATATACTTAGTTAAATACTTTTATATGCGAAGTTTATGTTTGAAGAATTCAGTAGCATATTTTTTCATTTCTTCTTGCTCATTGGATTGTTGCTGGCAATCCCATGACAGTTTCGTTGCATGACTGAAGAACCAATAAGTTAATGGAACACATACCAATGTAAGTTCGAAGGATTGTGTTTTAGTTTTAAAACTTTCATTTGGGAGAAAATATGAATATGATATTGAATTCTCAGTAGATTGTTATAGAACATTGTATGCCCCCTAGTTGATCTCTAAATTAGTGATGAATATAATTTTTATTTTTGTTGTTGTTATAGAGCTTGACCTTTGCAATCTTTACTGCATAAGTTCAAAACTGAGGATATGAAATTATTGCCATCGGATGAGATGGTGTTGTTTTAGGGATTGTGCAAGGTAAGGAGACATGTAATTTAGTGATTGTAGTTTAGTACAATCATCTTTTCTGATTTTAGGAGCAAAATGTAGTTGAAGGATAAATTTTCAGGCTGCTAGAATTAGTCCTTAGTGCTAAACCAACTGCCTGAATACAAGAAAAATGGGATAAGACAACATATATTTTGCAGCATACATCATATGCATGTTGCTAAAGATGATATTTTGACGATAGGCATTCTGTGCATGTTACAAAATCCATTATTTGACAACACGCTTGTATTAGCTTGTTTAGAAGAGTGTGTTGGAGTCTCATACCGATTAGGTATGTTCAAGCCTACTGGTTTATAAGATGGGATAATCCTCCTATTCAATAAGGTCTTATTGGGTGAGGAGTCAAACCTACCTCAAATTCTATCAGAGTGCACTGCATTTGAATGCTCGTTTGGATTAAAAGTTTGATATATCTTAGATTTTATCTGCTTTTCTTTTTTACTTCTTTTTGTTTAAAGTTGTGAGAAAACATCATGGGAGGAGTTTGATCCCATATTGTCTTTGTTTTGACAACAGAAGAATTACCTCCTTGGCTCTGGTTATGTCTTCATGATCTTAGTTTTTCTCAACTAATATTGTATCAATACATGATCGTAAAACTTGTGCAGAGCCGAGATGTCGATGAGGCAGAAGTTTTTTAATGTTTGTTTCCTAAATGGATGCAATTTAAAGTAACAACTGGGCTTTATTCTGTAATTTCCTGGCACTTGACATGGGTATCCAATCTTTGGTTTTCCCTTTTGTAGATTTGTTTTCTTCCAAAAGTCAAGATTGATATTATAAGATCAAGAACAAGAAGTTGAGTAAACTCAAAAGATTCCTTATCTTTGATTCATAGTATTAGCTTTCAATACGCGTAATGGTTATTGAGAATCACATTTGGAATATTACAACTTTATATATGGATTCCTATAGGAATATACACACAGCTAGCAGGATTAACCAAGCTTCTGAAGCAGCCAAAATTAGATGAGATTATCAAGAAAGTTGTGTGTCCAAGGAATTTGCAAGTGATGGCAACACTAGCTATGAGAAACTGGACCCTTTTATTGAGGATTCTCATTCTCTTATATTCAGCTTCTTGTATAGCAGTACTTGTTACCATTGTTTTAAAACCTGACTCGTTGTGAGACTTGGCAAGGTGATTGGGTTACGGGTCGACCGGTCCAGCCGGTTGGATCAATGATATCAGTAGTAAAAATATTTTTAGAAAATTGTAAATTAGTCCTTTAAATTTTAATATATTAAAAATAACCCTACAAAATTGTAAATGAGGCTTTGAAATTTTAATTTATTTCAAAAATGCCCCAAACAACTAATTAGTCCGTAAAATTTTGAAATATTACAAAACACCCCCAGAAAATTACAATTAGGTTCCCTATAACTTTGAAAAATATCAAAAACCGGAGAGAATATCAGGTCCTGGTCCGACAAGCTGGTCTAGTCCGGGTTTTAAAACAATGCTTGTTACTGATATTGTCAAGCTTCTTGATGGTTCAAAGATTACATTCACCTTAAAGATTTTTATTTTGGCTTCAACAATTATTTATATCCACAAGTTAAAACATTTGGATAATATATACTAATACATTCACCTATATATTCATTTCTAAGAAATTATTCCTTTTGGTACTCAAACAAACTTAAAACTTGCAGATACGTCCTTGCTACTGCTGTTATTGAAGGAGCTATATTCACATAGATTGATGTTTAACCCGTTCATCCAAATGTGGATGTCTGCATTTTTATATTAAAAGACAGAAATTACACTATCTAGTTTTTTGTTTTGTTTCAGATTATGAGTTTCCTTTTAGCATCAGGAGTTGGAGCTGGATTTGCAGTGAGGTCTGAGTTGAATTCATCTGTGGAAGATTATGTGAATGACCTTCTAGTTCTTAGTTTCGAAGACACAATAGGGGCTTCAGTCTGGAACTGATAATTTTCTGAACACAAGATTTATATAGCCATGGCTTTTCTCTTGGTTGCTTTCATATGTATGGCTCTACTTTCAGTATTTTCCTCCATTCGTCGAAGACCCTCTTTTCTTGTTTCAATGAATTAAATTCATTCAGAAAATGTAGGTACAAAAGGCCACTGAGTAGTGAAGACTGAAGATGAAGAACATAATTGCAGAACTCTGAAACATTAGGCCCATCAGGCCCTTACATAACCCATTGGTTTCTGACCAGTCCTATGCCAAACACATTTTGCCCTCTAACTACTCGATCGGTCGTACACGAGAGAATCTTCAATGGGACAAATATATATATATATATATATATATACATGTTTTGCCCCCTAGTGACTCATACATGAGGGCATTTTCTATGGACTGATGTATATACGTCTATTTAATTAATGTATGTATATATTATATATAATTACGTAACGTATTGAAGGTTGAAGAGATGAATATACATCAATTTTAATGGCTAAAGAGAGGAATATATGAGAAAGTTTTTAGTAGATCTGATGGGTAAATGCATATACGTCTGTTTAATTATAATTAGTGTTAGTGTAACTTAAGGACGTAACGGATTTTTAGTGAGTGAGTTTAAAATATTTAAGTGGATAAATTTATAATAAAATTTTGTAGAGTTAATATGAATTTAAACAGGGTCAAAATAGTAAATATCATAAAATATAAAACCTTCTTTTTTTTCTTCATAATTTAAATAAGTTCAATGTGAATTTAAGTGGAGTTAAAATTATAAATACCATAAAATAGAAAACTTTTTTTTTTCAAAGTTTTAGTGTGTTCAATTAAACGCATACGTTATATATATATATATATATATATATATATATATATATATATATATTAAAACAAATATAAAATGACCAAAATAACCCTAACATGTTCATGTACAGAGATATCTTTTCTTTTTCACATAAAAAAAGCAAATAAAGAGAAGGATGGGAAGTTAGAATAATGATGGAGGCTGCATGGGATGATGATGATGATGAATAATGAAATGAATCAGTAGCCGTTGATTTATGAAAGCAGGATTAATGATGCTAATTCACTGGTTTGTCATCATGCTATTGCTAGCCATGCAGATCAATTAATGGTTTCTAATCCAAGAGCTGTCAATTTCCGTACCATTATTTTTTCTAATTATTATTTGGTTTCTTGATACACTTTTATTTTTGGTTCTTGGTATTATGGATTCTTCTTCTTTGTCATCATTATTTTGTAAGTAAGGATTTTAACTCATCATATTTAATTATTCATTCAAACATCATATCATTTCAAATGGCTTATCAATAGTTTTCAAAATTTTATACCATTTTTTAATTTATTTTTAAACAATAATTTTATCGGCTTAGGGTTTAAGGATATAGAACATATATGTCATATATGATCTTAAGTTCGATTCTCTATATGAGTATCTGCGATTTAAGTAAAGGACGGTAATAGTGGATTACTGCGCTAGTCTCCTCCGAGGATTAGTCAAGGTACGCCTATGTTGATCCGGACACTTTGGTTAAAAAAAAAAGAAAGTTATAGAATATTTATGTTATTTATATATAATTTTGACTATTCAAAGTGTTTAGATTGAGTGACAAAAAAATAGTGTAAGAAGATAATATGATGTTGTAAATCTTCGGCATGTATAAAATAAAATTCTTTTTTTATAATAATCCATATTTTATATATGATTGAATTTTTTGTGTTTTGATTTTTATCGAAATTAATAGGTTTTATTTCGTTCACCTCTTGAGATACATAAGTAAAAAAACACCCCAAATTTTTTTAAAAAGTATTAATACCCCTAAACTTATCAATTATACCCTAGAAAATATCACAAACGCGAGAAAAACTTACATAAAACAGTCTCACCACCTAACTTGGTTGATAGGGTGAGATGGTCCCGTAAAACAAGCACATGTATTGTTAATTTTCAAAACGATCTCTTATGGTGGGTGGTGGTCCTTGATAAATGATAATAGGCGTAGTTATTCATGCATGAATCATTTGACAAATATGTAACAACAACTACTATTATATCATCGAACAATCTTATCATGTCTTGCAAGAGTGTATGAAATTTATATTGGATTTATAAGGTGTTCAATGAATCTTAAAAATTAGCTGAAATACGTATAAACTGTCTTAACACCTAAATATAAAAAAAAACAATTAACCCACTTTGGTACGATCTATCAGGGATTTGTATTTCAAAATTTATAAGAAAAGATAAAATAATAAGACACAAAAGAGGGAGAGGGGGAATAGGAATAGTATTCAAAGGTAAGAAAGTTCACATGCTCCTAGAATTATAAAAGCTATTGCATAGAAAAAAGGCTTTAAAAAGCTTTGAACTTTGGCTTCTGGTTGGCCTTTTGTTATAGTCTTTCTAGATGAAAGATAACAACCACCACCACCCACGATGAAAATTAATCAGCTTTTTCATCTCAACAGTAACCCGAGTAAATTTCTCTTCCTAACTCTTGAGAAAAAAAGGGGTTTGAATGGTCTGTTCATAAATAGAAAGATGCTGCTAGTTCTGTCCCCGCCCAATGGCTCTGATTTTGATGAAAAAGGTTACATAGAGAAAGAGACTTGAGAGTGAATGAAATTGAATATGAATGAATGAGAGTTTGTTTGCGTCTGTGTTGTGTTCTGTTGTATTTTGATGGAGGAGTGAGATCAGTCATCTCTGTCATTAACCTTACATCTTTGGCACTGAAAAACATGGCGTTTTGCAGCTTTACATTAATTTGAGGAGACCAGAACTGCAGGTGGAAAAAGAAATACCTTATCTCTCTCTCTTTCTCACTGTTCATATTTATGAAAGTTTATGTTACGATAAATTTTCTTCAGAACTATTCTTCAATGCTGAGTGAAACAGGTCACCTCTATAAAATTTGCTGACCTCCTCAGCCAACAAAGATCTCCAAATAGTCCAAATGCATAATCCAAAACTTGTGGCAATTTTTCTCTCACCTCATTCAATGAAATAGTCTCCCATTATTATTGCTAGTTTCAATGGTAACCCAGAACCACTTTTCATTCATTAAACAAATTAATCAACCAATAAGAACACATTACACAAATCTCATAACACCCCACTTGGTATTTTACTAAGAAAAAGATTAACATAAGCTTTTATAATTATAACTAATTTTATGGATGATCATGAAATAGTGCAGTTTTTCCATTGTCTTTGTTTATTACTTCACCTTCTGTTGCTGCTGTTGTTGTTGCTGATGAAATGTAACTTAAAGCCAAGGATTTTTCATGGTGATCTGGCGGCATTCTTGTTTGGAACTGTTGCTGGCAATTATAGCAAGTGATTCTCAACATTGTAGAATTGATTTGTTTAATTGCATGTTCTTTCAAAGATTGAGCTTTTTCCAGTTGAGTTTGTGCTTGTTGCCTAATCCTTTTCGCATTCGCAAACTCTTGTTCGGCAAGCTCAATCTGCCTCTTCGCCGCCTCTCGCGCTTCTTCTGCATAAGCTTTCTCCGCCATCGCCATTCTCAACTCTTCTCTCGCTTGTTCCTTCACCCTGGAAGCCACCATTGTTGTTTTCTTCTCATTTGTAGTACTTTCCCTCGGAGAGTTAACCATTTTGCCACCATCTTTTGATTCGTTTTTATGATCACTAAAATCTGATGAACCGATTGAGAGCTGCAACTGGGTGGAATGATTATCATCAATCTTTGGAGAAACCGAGGCTTCAAGAGAGCTTGAAGTGGTCAAAAGCTGAAGCTCCAAATTGTGATAATTTGCATTCTTCTTTGAAGGCCTTTGATGATTATCTTTACTAGGGCTCAAGAAAATGGCGTCCAATTGTCGGCTTTGGCACAATCAAATTAGGCCACGGCGAGGTGCTGAAATTGGTATCACTGGAGGGGCTCGGGCTCGAAGCAGTTCTCGACAAGCAAGCCGGCTGTAGGGCTTGAGGCTCCGGCCGCAAACGCCCCATGCTGCAAGCATCTTGGTGCTCAATGAAGCTCTCAACTCTATTAAAAAGGAAAAACAAAGATTAGTACATAGATATCATAATTCCACGTAGCGAAAAAGTATAACAAAAGAAATATTCAAAAAGGGCAGCTTGATTTATCCCTTGTTGGTGGCTTTATTGGTGAAGATAAGTATTAGAAACAAGATTAAGAGGAGATCCAGCCATTGTTATTATTATTAAGATATGAAATATATAAAAGAATGCATAAACAAATGGTTTGAAAATGAACCGACTGGAGTTGAAATAGTAAAAAGTTTATATATATATATATATATATATGTAAATGAATGACTTTGGAAGAAGAAAATATTAAAAAAACATGCAAATTAAACTAGAGCTAATCATTTAACACATAGATCATCACAATGGGAAGCTAGAAAACTACACGAAATGAAGAACTGTTTTATATGATCTTTGGGAATACATTTTGATGAAGATAATATTTTGAAAACATGTTTTTGTTTCCGGGTAATAAAATTGATAGAATCTAGAAATCAAGAAGGCTATAATAGAGAGATACGAATTGATTGTACCACTGCTGATAATAACTTTTACAAAAAGTAAAAGAAAAAAGTGGAATGCAATGACAGACAGAACAAAAATATTAACTCTAGAAATATAAAGTTAAAGTGAATTGAATTGATTGTAGTGATTATAACCTTGAGAAAACACGGCCACAATCACAGGAATGGCCTCGGGTGCCACAGGTTTTGAGATGAGCTTTGTAATCCGATTGAACTGCATACCCTTTTGAGCATTTCTCACACACCCATTGCTTGTGATTGCTGTGTTTTCGCCTGAAGTGTTTCTTGATTCCCACCAAATCGCCGAGGGCGTGGCACGGGTCGTGGTGCAAACAGCTAGGCTCCGGGCACACAAACACTCGCTTTCTCACCACAGGCGTCTCCCTCTTCAGCAGCTTCCATGGAACCTTGTGTCTTCTCCTATGCATCTGCAGGTTTTGGTCTCGCTGAAACCCCTGGTTGCAGATCTCGCACACGTAACGATCCGACTCCAGGAGCGTTTTCGGTGACAAAGAAACCACTTCCGCGTCCGGATCTACACCGAGAAGACGTTTAGTTATTCGAAAACATTATCTATATACGAATACAACATAGATAATAATTTGAAAGAAGAAATATATATAAACGTACCCGGAGTTCCGGCCGGTCTTCTTTTCCTCTTGTTATTGTGACTCCCATTATCCAAACAAGAAAACGGCTCAGAAGAAGGAATTGAAGAAGAAGTATTATTGGTTAACATGATTAGAAATTAAACTACTCTTGTTTATGATGAACTAGCTATATCTATATAACATAAGCTTAAGAGTCAAAACATAACTAAACAAAACAAAAGATTTAGAGATAGAAAGAGAGAAGGAAGAGGTAGAAAACTAGGAAGAACATGAAAGGAGCAGCAGAAAGAAGCTTTTTTCTCTGTGTCTTTCGGTTGATATTCAGCTTTGTTTTAGGCTTTTAAAATAAGATTTTTGAGCTTTTTGGTAGATAGCTTTTCTTTTCTTTCCTTCTTTCTTCCTTTGTTTCAGAGTTTTTTCAGGTCTCATCTTCACCAGGTGTTAGTGTTTTGTTGTGTTGAAGAGTGTCCTTAATTATAAACAAGAAAGAAGAGAGAGTGTGAGAGAGCCAATCACAATGCTCGAAACTTGATCCCACAAGCTGAAGAAGATGGGCCAGAATGTAAAAAAATAAAACATCCCCCGCACAAAGAAACAAAACCCTCATAATAATTCATTTCTACACAGTAATATATAAAGAATGAAATTTTAATTTTTGCATGCATAAATACTGACCACTCTCTTCATATTTATGTATACACGTAAGCTCTCTCTGACTCTATCTATTTTTGTCACTCTCTTTAAGCCCCAGTTTTCTGATTTTAAAGATAATTCTTTTTGGTCCCTAAGGGTTTGGCCTACGTACATTAAAATCTAGCATAATTTAAAACTTACACTTAAGTCCTTATTAATATTAGTTCAATAATGAAGTGGTGGTGATTTGGTGAACAATATGGTAATGCCAAATAACATGACACATCGTAATGCCAAATAACATGACACATCGTTTAGGATATTAATTTTGTAATATCTTTCGGGACGTGTAGTGTTACTCTTATCTGTGTATAGCATGAAATACTTCTGATCTGTTACTTTTAATTTTCTTATATTCAACATAATCATTCCAAATATTCAATGTTAGTTAATAGCTCTTTTCTAATAATGTTGTCAATTTCTAATGTCATTTACATAAGATAAGATTAGGGGTATTTTAGATCTTGAAAAAAAAAAAATTAAGCAACTAATAAGGACTTAAGTGTTACTTTCAGATTATAGTGGACCTAAAGGATTTAAACTAAATGTCAAAGGCGAAAATGAATTTATCTCCAATTGTTTCATATATATCTTGTGAGGATGTGAACTTACTAGAGTACCCCTTGCCGCTGATTGAATTAAATATAAAGCAGTTTCTTTAAAGCATATTGAAGATGTGATGTCACCGTCAAGGGTATAGCAGTCAATTGGAGCATCATTCCTTGCTTTCGTAAATTGTAGTACAAATATTAGCTTCACTAACAGTGAATTTAAGCCCCCACGATTGACTTCAATAGGTGAAGAAGATGGCGACATTTTTAGGGTTTTATTTCCCCCAAATATAATATACCAATTATATAATAATAAAGAATTGAATTTTCACGTGATATTGATTTGTGTTACGTGGATGATAAAATTAAAGTGAGGAAAATTGTGGTTAAGATTTCTCATTATCACTTCTTTATTTGCTATAAATTTAGAATTTAAATCCTCCCCTTATATTTTGAAATTTTAAACAATTATATATTTGGTTAAAGTATTTATAAGTGACTGATAAATAATTAATGTGTTTGATAAAATATGGCTTATAAATACATTTTATTATAAAATGACTAAAAAATGTACCACATTAAACAAGGATATACTATAGAATTTTAAAATTAAATAAGGATAATGTGATAATATACTTGATCAAACTAGCTTATAAGCAAGAAAAAAAAAAAAAAAAAGTACCTCCTCCCCAACTTATTTTTTTGGACTTATAAGGTTAAAAAAATTATAAACAAACATGTCAGCTTAATTTTAGAACTTATAAACTAGTTTGACTAGTTTATAAACTAAGACAAACACCCCCATAATAACACGTATGTATTAATGAGAATTTATAGTTTAGAATTCATCATTTACATTCTTATATTTTATTAAGATAAAAGCTCATATCATTAGAGAATTCTGATCTTAGATTTGCGATGTCTAATATATTTTTTATACTTGACCGAAAAATCATAAGAAGTTTATAGTTTGTTATTGTTTATGCAGGTTGAGATCTTTCAATTTTAATTTTAAAAAAATTATATTTTATAGCGACATTTCATAAACTCTCTACGCAATTAGATTAATAACGATTGAATGGGCAAAAATGTAACTCTAAGTTTTTAAGTGAATATATATATATATATATATATATATGGAACTTATGGATAATATAAGAGAAATTTGTGGCAATTTAATTAAATTTTAAAAATCTATTTAATTAAACTCAAAATAGTGTAATTCCAATTAAAGGCCTTCAAATTCAATCATTTCAAAAGTCATGTCCCCTATTGGCAGTTGAATCCTGAAATAATTAAAAAGAACCTAAATTAAAGTAACATCAATTAGATGATGGTGGCAAAAGATCTGCTAAAAAGTGATAACTCATGTTGGGTATTTGCTTTCGAAAGCTAATAGAAGAGAAGAGAGTCTAATCGCATATATACATTATAACAATCTATTAAATTAATAATATAGTATAAATTTAATTTTTAATATTCTCTCTTATGTTTGACGTGCAAGCAGTAGTGGATCCATAAATTTTTTTTAGGATGGATCAAAATAAAAATTTATTATACATTACTATTTTTGTCTATTAATATTTTTTTTAGGGTGGGCCAAAATATATAAATTTATATATTAATATTAAAAAAAAAATTTGAGCTGGATCCGCCACTGCGTGCAAGGCTAAGGTTAAAACCTATCATCGCTTCAAACAAACATGACTTCGATACCAAGATAAACAGACTTAGATAAAACTTATTTTCAAAAACTAACTCAAAAAAAAAAGGAAAAAATCCTACTAATTACTATATATATATATATATATGCGCTCATTAAAACTTTCATTTAATTTTTTATTAAAAGTACGGGAAGAAAATATTATATATTTAAATATTAGAGGAGATCTGTCTTCGCGAGTGTTGTAATAATTGTAGCTTTGTATTGAGTCAATCCAATGCATGGCCATAAAAATAATACACAAAAAATGATAGCATCATTGCATGACACGTAGCAGTAAACAGAATATACCAGATAATCGGAGCCACTAATTATCTAATAATCTATTTCCTTTATATTCACCTGTTGCCGAATCTACTTAGTCATCAAATGTGTCTCATCATCACAGCCGTTGCTTCTTTGGTAGAGTTTTTCCTTCTAAATTATGAAAGAACCTTATGGGTCTTTTAATTGTAAATCAATAAACAAAAAATGTAAATTTAATTATAAAAATAATAATTTCAATTCGTGAAGTTAAATAATGGATTGAAATTTTGTCTTTTATATTACTACCGTTAGATACATATAGATGTTTATTCGAATTTTAACAAAATATTATTTAAATTTTTTTTTTTTTTTAAAAGGACACACCTATTCAAGAATTTTCGTATATACACATATATAGTCAAATCTCCTGCACATTGTCATGAAATTTGCTAACTTTTTATAATATTAGAAGCTAATGATTCAACATTCACCTTTGATGTACAAGTTAAAAATTTCAATACAATTATATCTATGAATTTTTGTGTATAAAAGTTAAATTTTTTTTTTTTTTTTTATAATTAGAGTGTTCGAATCAATTTATACATATCTCGACTAAGTTATGGGGTCTATTGAACAATAAACCCACCACAAAGATATTAGGCTGGATTGTAGGATAATTTGTGAAAGGGGAGGAACAGGTGATAAAATCTCGAAGGAGAAAGAATCTAAGAAAGACAGTAACATTGGCCTCTTTTTTTGGTGGCTGCCGGGTGCCGGCCTTCTAAAAGATTAATTGTAGGCCCCATTTTACTACCTTCTCGTAATAATTTCACCACCTCACCTCACCTTTTAATTAATCTCCCTTAATTATACTTTAATTAATTAATTACTTATTAACACTACCTAATTTAGAAAACTATTAATGAAATTTAGAAATGGAAAATTAATAATTACCTAGGCTTTTCAATTCTAGTTATTATTTTTTTGTAGACATATATGCATTTTTTTCTTTTATTTATTTAATTACGTATGAACGTTCACATGTTTTTTAAATCTATTGGACTCTTAATAATTAACAATTTTTTATCAACTCTTCTGTTTGAGTACTAATTAAAGATATATATAAATTACTAAGTTTTGCAGTCGAACAGGTAAAACTTTAGTCGTATGAGTTGATTATCTAGAGATTTTATATTTGAGTCCTATAAAGTGGTCCACCTATCATATTTGTGACTTATTTAATCTATTAAGTTTGTAGAAGTGTTTAACAGGCTCTAAAAATTAGTTGAGACGTGCACAAACTGGTCTGAACACCCTAGTTATAAAAAATAAAAGATATATATAATTGTCCATGGACGAACATTCTAAGAAAAAGAAAACGAAATGACTAAATGGGAACTAGGTCTTAATAATTAACATGCGTTCGAACGGTACACGTTAACATAAATGATTCTTAATAGGATTGATAAAGAATAAAGAAATAAATAATAAAAGCTTAACTAGTAAGTAATTAAGGGAAAGAATATGATTAGATTGGGGATTAACACTAGGGGAGATGATTACAAAAGGACATTGCTGCATGTGTTTCCGAATCTGACTCTCATCATCCTCCCATTTCCTTTCCTCTTCTTTTTTTAACCTTTTTTTCAATTTTTTTAATCTTTAATTTGAAAACCTTAAGCTATGAGATTAAGCAGCAGCTTTGTTTTGCCTTTTCATTTGTTTAATTTATTCAATTAATTATTCTAATATTTTTCTCATTCATCATCAGCAGAGGCCGCAGACAAACTTTATACCTCCTTTCTTTTTTAATATTTTTAATTAACTACTTAAATATTCGAAATTTTTTTGACTTGGGATTCGAAAATTATAATTATACGAGTTAAATTAATTAAATTTATATAATTTTTTTTTACAGGAGTTCTGACACAATTTATTATAAAAAACCGGGTGTTATATCAATTAATTTTTTTTTTTTTTTTTGTGACCGAGTATCTGATCCATTTCTGCACATCTCGAATAATACCCAAAGTCCATTAAACATCCTACAAATTTAAATAAATAAGGTACATCACAAATATAGTATAATTGGTCATTTGGTGGGACTCGAACACAAAACCTCTAGATAACTTAAGGTTTTACCATCCAACTACAACCACATGGTTATGTCGGTTAATCTATTTGTCATTTTATGGCCTGTTTAAGATTTTAAGGTCCTAGTTTAGTATATTTTGCCATAATAATTCAGCCAGTTAGCAAAATAAGCTATTAATATTAACCTTTAGGGTTACTATCCTTCACCTCCCTCAGGTTTGAAATAGTGTCATTGACACCCCACGTGTATGGAAACAATGAAGACTAATTTGCCCCCATATTTCAACAGTTGTCAATGACCTCCCCCTATAGCATTTATTTGACCGGAAACATTAAATGAAATTATTGAATTTTCAACCCCGTTTTGGGGTTTATTGAATATCCTAGAAATTCAATCGGTTAGGTAAGTCACAAATTATATTATCGATTTTTCTAAAAAATGTGAATAAAAAATGTATTTGATTATATTTATTTTGTTAAAATTTCTATATATTATCAGATAAATAAATACAAACCGGTCAAAAGGGTATGAATGTTTGGTGATGATTTCAAAGTATTTTGAGGGCTCTTTCTTCTTCACACGAATCTCTGAGTGCCTTTGTCCATTTTGTTTTTCTCTGCATTTAAAGAGCTGTAGCAGTACAATGATGGAAATTGCCCAGAACTGACCTCTTGTCTCCTGTTTTTCAAATTTGTTTTCGAAAAATAATAAAAACAACACCAAATATTTCCACAATTCCTTCTATAAATTTTCTGAAAACGTTTTACGAAAACAAAAAGTCTTACTATAATACATATCAATATCAATACATCAACTTAAAACTAATAAAATATACTTATATTATATAATAACCGAAACTGGAAACAAATCGCCGAAAATGTCGTATTTGTTTTCGGATTAAAAAAAATCCAGAAAAATGTAATAAACAGGAATTATAATATAGACCCCACAACTTTGTTTTGTTACTGAACAGTAACAGGGGACCTCAGAGTGAGAAAGTTCCCTCAAAGTTATCAAATACTTGGTTGAAAAAAGTACACCTTGGTACAATTTTAGCACTGCCTTTTCTTATCATGAAAATAGTGAAGGAAGGAACAAGCAGCGCATTTAATCTCAAAGACAAAAATTGAAGATATTTTTATTGTTAATTTTCTCCTAAGGTTTGTATTAAGTGGGTGGTTGTGACGGTGGGTTACTGCGATAGTCTCATCTGAAAATTAATCGAAGTATGCGTAAACTAGTTCGGATACCTTAGTTACAAATAAAAGACGTTTGTACATTAGTTCTATATATTAATATGGTGTTAAGATATAAGAAAATTTTTAAATAATTGAAAGGTTGATTTCTCTATAGGTATGTCACTCTCAAAGGGTACATGTTAAATCACCAATTGAGAAAAAATTAAAGAGAAAATTTTAGTAGTTGTTATGGGTAAAATTAGGTATATGGTTACCCAAAGAGTTGTTACGTGTCCTAACGTCATAATATGATCCTTAACAAAGAAAATATCATCTGAAAATGAAAATCTAATTGTCAAATAAGAAATAAGATTACGATCATTATAGATAACTAAATTCTCATTAGCTAAAAGGAGTCTGTTAAAAGGATTTTTATCATCATAATAGACTTATCGTCAGAAGAATTTTTATCCTCGTTGCTCAAAGAACTCATTGCCCCTATCGTCATCGAAAAATCTAGATATCAACTACAATTTCTTATTAATCACATAATTAAACTAAGCAATTAAAGCTCAAAAAAAAAAAAAAAAATGATTAATCCATTAATTGAAAGGTTTAAATTAACCCTAAAACAAAACAGCCGTCAAATGTATAGCGTAAGAAGGGGGAGGGGACCCAATAATAGATAGATGAGCCGTGAGCGTGGGGAATCGAATTGGCAATTAAAAATAAAAAAGGAGTTGGGCTTCGGTCGGGTAATTTTCAAACAAAATGGGCCCATGTTTGGCCCACCAAAAAAATTCACTTTACCATTTTGCGAATAGTATCACGAAGCCTACGTCCTTGGCATCTTTTATTTAAGAAGTTTCCCTTGTCACTTTCGTACTTAACATTTTGACCCCCTAACCATACCCATTTTGAGTGTTTTACACGAATTCAGATCCTCTCCTTATCTGAAATCTTTCGTAACATTTTAGAATCTTGAGTAAAAACGAATTCGATCCGTTTTATAGTATTATCCGTTTCTGGAAAACTCGAATTGAGAGAGGGTTTTGATCCATTTTATAGTATTAAAATTAAGATCAAGAGAGCTTATAATAATATGTTATTTTATATATCAAAAATTTAGAATAACAAGGAAATATCATGGTATAAGATCAAGAGAGCTTATAATAATATGTTATTTTATATATCAAAAATTTAGAATAACAAGGAAATATCATGGTATCAGAACTACTGTTGTGCGGTAAATCCCTGACGTATGGGTTCACGTCACGTGTCGGTTTTTTTATGTTAACGTTAATTATAAGTGTGCTGTTGTAAAAATATATAAGCATATTTTTTACTCAAATTAGGGATCCGAAATTATTCACTTTGTAAGTAGCTAAGAAAAGAATCAACAAAGAAAAAAAATACAAAAACAATTGACGTAGGATTTGCATCAAGCATCCGAACAAATTTAATAATCGTTTTCCTTGTGCGAGTGCTTATTCTCATTTGTGTTTATCATCCACCCATTTATCCAACATCAAATCTTTGAGTTTTATATAAACTCTTGCATAGGTTTGCTTTGAATCCTACGTACTTCTTGTTGGTGCAAATCGTTGTATCAATAACAATTATTAAGAAAACATATATAAACCCTATATATTTAATAATTATAATGAAATGATAGAGCTATCAAAACTATTTATTTATTTATTTTATTTCTTTTCAAAATAGAAGATAAGTATATGTGATGTTCTCCAATCATAGGATAGTATTAATTAAAATTCTCATAATATTATTGAGAAATGAGTAATGTATTTGATTTGGACTACTCAATAAATAAAATATAAAATAATGGGTGCACAAATTAGCTTGGTGGGTTCCAAAATAAATAAAAATAAAAATTATTAGTGGGAGTGAGATCTTTGAAAACATATATAATTATTCTCAAATTGTCTTGTCTCAAAGGGCCCTTCCAAGTGTTTAATGATTTATATATTCATAATTGTATTCTCTTGGAAGTATGTATTGATTGAAGGGGTGTGTCATTTCTTTGCCTCCTTATTGTAATTAATTAATTATTTTCTAATATTCTTTCATTTCTTCTCCTTCTAGATGCATTAATATTACAATATCTATATGGACAATTATAAAATAATTTTTTATTTTATTTTGTTTGATTATCATGGGCAATATCTTTTACCAGCTTTTACACAAGACAAACATATCTTGTTCATCATTGTATCAACTATCAAACACTTATTGACAAATTTAATTGAAAAAGAGTGAGATGTGGTATGTTGGTTATGGCCTTCTACATATTATATACAAATATTTTGCTTAATTAATGCTCTAATCGTTCATTAATTTTGCTTAAGCACCATTGATCTAAAATCTACATGAAACCCATATAAACTTTAGAATACATCGAATATTAATTAAAGGTTTAAAAGCTCTTCGAAGGTAAATTAAGCTTCTATCTTACCATGTTGAAAAAGACGTTAAAAAATCGTGTTTTTCTTGTAGTGTCGAGAAGATAACATTAATTACAGAATATATATACGTATCTTGTAAACGAAGAAAGAGAAATTTCATTGAAGTTTCATATATTCCATTTCTTTGATCCATTTCATTTAGTACCCACAAAAGATTTTGTGTGCTTAGTCACATACAAGAACAAAAAACACAAAGGGATAAGCTAAGCTAATGCATAAATAATATATTAAACTTTAAAAAAAAAAAAAAAAATCTTCTTTAATGTATGAAAGCCAAAAAAGAAAGAGACAGACATAAAATTCCAGAAAATTCTTCGCAAAAGTTTGTTGTTTTAAGCAAGAAGAAGTTCCCTTTGTGTTGTTTCTTAAATTTGTTCTTTATCTTAGAACACACATATAAATTTTTATTTTCTTGGTCTTTCTCACTTTCATGATTCCTTCTTCTTTGATCCAATGAGAAAAACTATAAACAAATGAAGTTAAAGTACAATTATCTAATAGACAAGGAGCGTGGGTTGTTCTTCTTCTTCTTTTTTTCTTTTTCTGATCATCATCCTTTTGTATTATTATTATTATTATTTTCTATCTCTTTTTCTTCTCTTTATCTTTTCATAGAAGGTGAACTTTTTGGTCTCCATGTGCTCAGCTGAGCTTCAAACATGGCAATGGATCATTTCTCACGAAAGACAAACACCTAAAAAAGTAAGTAAAAATGTTAAAGAAAAATGGTGCATGGAGTTGGGATGAAATAATCGAGGGCAAACTTTATTCACCCCGAGGTTTCGGTTAACTATAGTTCAGGTCCTGTATTTTAAAATATTAGGATTTAACCCTCTTGAATTTAACAAACGTCTATAGAATCTGTTAACTAGGAGGAGTTTTTCGTTTAAAGACCAAAATACTCCTCATTTTGATATTGTCTAAGGCTTCATTCGGTTCATTATTAGATGATTTTTAGAATAGTATTTTCAAAAAAAGTAAAATTGGGTTATCTTTACGAGAAAGGTAATTGTTAATGTTTTGTGAGATAAATAAAATTGAATAAAATTTTAAGAATATTGAAACAAATGTATTTTTGGGTTGATTTTCTGTTTAATTTTATTGGAAAAACCATAATAGTATTTTAAAGAGTGTATCAAACGGAGCCTAAGTATTGATTGAATAATAAAAAATTGCCACCATTGGCGTCCAATGACTATATCTTGTTTTATGAGCCAAAATTTAGTCATCAAAATCATCTTAACGTTTAATGTATACGTGTGAAATATCGCTTTTGCTCATTGATTATCTATTTCTTCTTGATGTTTGTTGCAAACAGAACAGGGGAGTATATCCCAGTATTTCAAGATGTAGGAGTTGGACATCGTAGACCAAAACCCTAAGGGAGTAAATGGAATTAACTCCGTATTTGGAACTAGGGTTTGTATTTGCATGTGCCATGAAAGGAAAGCAAGAAACATAGAATCTTGATGCTTTTAATTGTTTCTAGCAAATTAAGTAAAAGGAAAAACAAGAAGAAAGTGACCAAAAAGAAGTAATAAGTGGTAACATGTCACACACACTAAAAAGAAAAAAGATAAGAAAGAAAATAAAGAAAGAAAAAGAAAAGAAAAGAAAAGAAAGAAAGGTGTCTTATATTTACAACAAAAAAGTTCGCATGAATCGACATAATCTTTACTTGGAAGGATCTAAAGTAGAAGAAGAGGGCCAGAAAACAGGGATCTGTTTCACATACGAGAAATTTTAGGTGTGAACGTCTTAATTTATTAAAATTTGAATCTAACATTTGTATAACAATAGTTTTGCACACTCAAAACTAGTTAATTTAAAACATAATTAACCTTGGCAAGAAAGGATCTAAAGCAATTTTCAAGTGCGATCATCCTGACTGTTTTGTTATAAAACAATCGTTTTTTCGTATAAATTTTTATCTCCTTTAGTACAAAACTGTTAATAGGAATACAATCAAGACGTCCACAAAGGAGTATAAAATTAGATGGGAGATATATGATTATTATTGTTATGATTATTAATGAAGAAAAGTTAGGGGCAACAAACCCTAATCATAAATGGGAGAAGGAAGAGGGGCCCTAAATTTGGGCATCTTTTGATCCACAAATTGTCAATAAGAAAATTGATGGGAAAAAAGGTAAAGGAGTAGTGATGGCACCAGAAACAAACCATGTGAGTGGGGAGAGTTATCTTTAAATCCAAAAAGAGAAGTTTGCCCTGCCATTGCCATTGCCATTGCCATTGCCTTGTGCAATTCCAAAAAGTCAAAGCATCAAATCCGAAAGATCAAAAGTCCCTTCCTTTATTAAAACAACTCACCAACGTGCAATCATCCCCCCCTCTCTCTTTTTATTTATTTATTTATTTAAATTCATTATTTAGCCTTTCATTTCACGTAATTAAACAGTTAAAATCTCCCCACAAATCTCAAACACCCTGTTGAAATTATTCTTATGTGTTCATTGTCGTTTTCGTTTGTTCATTTATCTTTTTTTTGATAATTGAGGTGTCGGGATCCATTAAACACTCTTACTCTTAAATCCAATGGACTATGTAAGTCACAAATGTGGTAGATGATCATTTTATGAGACTCGAATATAAATACACAAGACCTCTAGATAACTAAAGTCTTGTCGTCCGGTCACAAAGCTAGTAGTGGTTTTGAAATGTATGATCACATATTAAATATTGAATTAAAACATTTATAAAGTTTTAACATCTTGATCCAAGTTTTATTAAACTTTTAAAGTCTAGCATCATATGTATCTATTTTTATCCATGTAATACAATTTTTTATTTTTATTTTTTTTTTATAACAGCTTGAACACCCTTTTGAATTAATCGATTAAAAAACTCATGCACAAATTATATGATCCTTTTTTAATCCAAAACCTTTCTGAATTTTTAAAGATCTAGGGTTCGTGCACTTTTTTTTTTTTTCTTTTTCTGTGTAGTTAATTTTCTTTTTTCTGTATATATATATATATATGTCAAAGTTGTGAAAAAGAACGAGCCCAGTTTGCATCGTATGAAGTTCTCAGCCCATTTAAAGATATGGGGTGTCTGTGTGTGGGGTGTACTTAGAAGTGTGGATAGGGAGAGTAATGGTTTAAGGGGTGCACATAGCTCTATCCTAAGCATTATGTATTGTGATTTTGAATTTTTTTTTTTTTTAAAGGTCTTTATTAATTATTTTGATTAAGAAAATAAAATGGAGGGTTTGATAGATTAAATTTTGGACAGGTGAGAAACCAAAATGATATATTTCTATAAGAAAAGGAAGAATCAGATCAATAAACCACCACTGGGTGGTCCAATGGTCGATTATGACTTTTAAGTGTATTATTCAAGAAATTTTGAGTTTGATCCATCTGGGTTGCTAATAGGGAGTGGCCGCTGATGGGATTTACCTAGGTGTCAACTTCAAGGTCCTAAGAGATTAGTTGTGATGTCTGTAAGTTGACCCGAATACCTCCGATCACCAAAAAAAAAAAAAAAAAAAAAAGAATCGTAAGTCGATCAACGAAATAATTTTTCAAGAATGGGTATGCCCCATCAAGAAATTCATTAAAATTATTATTCTTTTGGAATACAATAACATAACAATTGAGAGTCAAGACCACCTAAATTAATCAAATAAATAATAATAATAATAATCACATATTAAATGTCACCCGTACATTGTTATTTTATTTTAATTATTCCGGAAATATTGAATTTATCTAAAGAATCCAGAGGAAGTGGTTCGATTAATGGAGGATAATACTGAAAGAAGAGCCATGCAGACTAAAGCTCCCAATAGAAGACCAGCAGCTATATAAATCCTGTTGAGAAATTTATCAGTTCCGGATTTAAACCCAACTGTGTCTTCAAATCCAAGTGATAATAGGGTTTCCACAAAATCATTCACAAATGATTTTAATTCATACGTTACTGCAAATACAGCTCCAACTCCTGATGCTAAAACGAAACTGACCATCTGAAAAAAAAGAAAAGATATTACGAGGGAAAAGAAATTAGACGGTTTTAAAACGGTTAAAAATAACACCTCAGACTCGTCATATGTCACTTATGCTCCACAAATCCGGATAGGGCAAAAAGACGTGTGGTGAGTCCAAGGTGTTTCGAACATATTCACGGTTAAATTTTGTATGATACGAGGATTAAATAACGATTGGTCATAAAATGAATATAATATAAAAATTGACCTTGTCACCATAGAAATCAAATTCTGGCAAAAATTGACCACGAATCAGCCTCTTTTGTTTGAAAGCAGAATATATTGCACAAGGTAATTGCAACAGTGAGTAGGCTCCTCCAATTGCAGCAGTGGCAAGGACGTATCTGTAAATTTTTATTTGTTTGGGTACCAATAAGTAACAACATTAATATATAAACAAAAATGAATATTAGCTATATCCGAAGACCGATTAATTTTTCTCGCCTTGAGAGAAAGCAAATTTTGAAGCGCTCAACGGTTTTCGGAAAAGTATTGAAAATTATAAGATAAAACTATTCTTAATGTAACCCTAATGTGGACATGGATCGACTTAAATTTAGACGGGGATTTGTAATTCTCATATGCAAACGTATAGATCCATTTTGTTAAATTGTATATATTATAGAATTTTGTTAAAACGAGTATAAAAATAATGAAATAACTCATTTAACGAACGCTCTGATACAAGAAGTTTACCTGTAAGTTATTACATCCTTGAAGGTAGTCTTGGAGCCATCAGTAAACTTGACAGTATCAGTAACAAGTACCACAATACAACCACCGGAAAGTAAAAGAGCAAAAATCCTGAAAACGAGGGTTAAATTTACAATAGCTTTTGATGCCATGATTCACATTCAAAAGTCTTCCTAATTCTGAATTTGTATAAACCTTTGGTAAATGTCAATTATTTTTATAGACAAAAAAGGCTCAATTTTCTTGATAATTTCACCTAATTTTGGCTGTTTTTAGAGCATTAATCAAAGATCCATTGGCCGGACAAATTCTTAAGATTAATTTGAGACCTCAACAGTTCGTTAATTTTAATGTTTATGTAAATGCCAGCAAGGTTTTATCATAATCAACGAATCCCATAATACGAGTAGAGTAAGCGTATCATATCGAACAAAAAAAAAAAAAAAAAAAAAATAAAAAAATAAAAAAAATTGGAAATTACATGTAGATATATTTTGGGATGTTCCAATTTTGCATATATCATAACAAGTATATAATTTGTTCGGGAAATAAGAAATAAAGCTTAGCCTTGGCTACTCCAATTTCAAAATCAATTTACAGAGGCAGATAAATTGGAGTACTTGGTCAAGTACTATATTCATGAAGCTACAATTTTGTTACACTGCAAAAAATGATGGCAAATTTAAAGTACCAACTCCAATGT